>RJWJ010000279.1:0-297020 GCA_004363605.1 Indri indri
CTCTCCGGTGCGGGTAAACAAGCCAGTGCGCATGCTCGTTGCTGACTCATTGCCTTGCGTAGCCCAACCTATATAAGCCTGCACCCTTCCGCTTTCGGCGTCTTCCGCATAATGTAAGTTGTAAGGAGCCTCAATAAAGCACGCTCAGAAGAACTCCGGTTGCCGCGTCGTCCTTGCTGGCGAGGGGGCGCGACAGTCCTGTATCATTTTCTTTCTATTTAAAGAAGTTTTAACATTTCTTTCAAGGTAGTTCTACTGGCAATAAATTTCCTCCAGTTTGTTTGTCTGAGAAAGGCTTCATTTCTTCTTCACCTTTGAAGGATAATTTTGCAGGGTTTTGAATGCTAGGTTGGTGGTGCTTTTTCTTCTTTTTTTCCTCTTTTGCCACTTCAAATAATTTTCACTCCACCATATTCCTGCTTGTATGGTTTCTGAGAAGTCAAATGTAATTCTTATCTTTGTTCCTCTATAGGTAAGGTATTTTTTTCCCTCTGGCTTCTTTTAGTATTTTTTTTCTTTTCTTTAATTTTTTTGTTTACGTAGGATATGCTTAGATATAGTTTGTTTCTTTTTTTTTTTTTTTTTTTTTTTTTTTTTTTTTTTTTTTTTTTTTTTTTTTTTTTTTTTTTTTTTTTTTTTTTTTTTTTTTGCAGTTATGCTGCTTGGTGTTCTCTGAACTTTTCCTGGATCTGTGGTTTGGTGTCTGATATTAATTTGGGGAAATTATCAATCATTATTTTTTTCAAATATTTCTTTGGTTCCTTCCTTTCTTTCTTCTTCTACTGTTCCCATTGTGTGTATGTTACACCTTTTTTAGTTGTCCCACAGTTCTTAGATATTCTTTTTTTTTTTTAATAGTTTTTTTCTATTTCTCTTTCAGTTTGGGAGGTTTCTAGCGAGATATCCTCAAGTTTTTTTCCCTCAGATGTGACCAGTCTACTAAAAAGCTCATCAAAAGCATTCTTCATTCCTATTATGGTATTTTTGATCTCTAGCATTTATTTTGGACTCTTTCTTAGGATTTCCATCCCTCTGCTCACATTGCCCATTTGTTTCAGACTGAGTGAGCCAGGGCTTGTGAAATGTCAGGAGTGAAAGCACCTTCAAGAAAGTGACAGAGCAGAGGAGGCCCTTGTACAAATGCTCCCATTCTCAGTGCTGGTAGAGCTACTCTTGCTCCACCAGAAATATTCTTGCTATTCCAGGCATGAACGCAGATGTGTAATGATACAGTTCATGTTCTAGAGTGAGCGTGGGTGTGTGCGTGCGTGTGTTACCACCCGTGTCCTTGGGAAAGGAAAAACGGTACTGCACGCATAGCTCTGCCTTCTGATTATATTGAAGCTATTTATGTATCTGCCTCTGCTACTAAATTGTGAGTTTCTTGAAGGGGGTACTATGTCTTCATCATCTTTTCATCTTCATTGCCAACAGAGTAAATGTCTGCTGAATCAGATTATCAACATGAGGTGTGGGACAAGATGCCCATGACCAGGATCTGTGTCTCCCAAGTTAGCCCAAGTCTCTGGAGGTGCAGTGTCCCCCTTGCTCCTCTTCCCAAAAAGAAGGGCAGATACCAAACCCGCTGGCTCCCTCTCTGCCTAGCTTAGTTCTCTACCCCTGTGGTCCCCAATCCCTGGACCATGGCCCCATACTGGTCCATGGCCTGTTCGGAACCGGGCCATGCATCACCACCTGAGCTCCACCCCCCAATGACCCACCCCCGTGGAAAAATTGTCTTCCATGAAACTTAGGAACTGGGCCGCACAGCAGGAGGTGAGTGGTAGGCGACCAAGCGAAGCTTCAACTGTATTTATAGCCACTCCCCATCGCTCACGTCACCGTCTGAGCTTCACCTCGCCGCCCACCCTCGGTCCATGGAAAAATTGTCTTCCATGAAACCAGTCACTGGTGCCAAAAAGGTTGGGGACTGCTGCTCTACCCTTTGTACATGGATCTGAAGTAGGCCTATTCCCACCTCTGAGAGCTGGAAGCAGTTTGAGCCTTCTTCATGAAGTGTGTGGCGATGATATCCCCAAATAACTAAGGGTGCTGAAAGAAATTGACTTGGGAGAGACACCTCCCTGTTTGTCTTCTCAGTCCTGGGAGTGGGCTCTAGTAGAGCTTTGCCCCAGCCCTGGCCTCTGTCTGCCCAGGGCTATGAGGTACTCAGAGCTGTTGCATTCTGAGTGTGTGAAAAGAGGAAAGGGAATATGAGTCAGAGAAATAATTCCTAGGGCCAACCTCACCCTAGAATTGTTTCATCAAAATGGAGAGCTTGAGACTTGGGGAACAAGCCTTGTGCCAAAGTTCCCGCACTGTTCCAACTTGCCTTTGACTTGAGGACTCAGCAAACACTGACACAGGCTGACGAACCAAGAGGGGCTTGATTTACGGAGCACTCCTCTGTCCCAGGAATAAGTCAAGCACGTAAATCACTAGGGAATGGCTGAGGTTCTAAAGTGCTTGTAAACAATGTGAGCTGGCATTGTTCCTCTCTCTACCTAGAGTAAATTTCCAATGGGCAGCATGCCCTCCTACGAGGCAGGAGAGAGAACACTTTCTTGGGTACATACACCATTCAGTGAGTCAGATGAAGTGCTGACTCAGTTGCTGTCTTCTTCCAGGCAGAGATCTTGAGTTCACTGGAGGGGGGGGTGGAAATTTGATGATAGCTCCTGCTCTCTGTCACCCAGTTTTAGGGAGGCTTCTATCGGTACTAGCGGTGATGACGTTTACTGGTATGAGGAGGGTGAGACAACTCCAGTGTCCACAGCCTGGCCCAACAGCACAGACACCTGAGTTTCTACAACCTTTTTTCAGATGGTCTGCCCAGTGAGTGAGCCGTAGCCCACTTCCCAACAATACCGGACTGTGTCGCATGTTTTCTTTACAGTGGTGACCATGAAGTTTCCATAGAAGAGGATCGTAGGGGCACGAATATTGGAAGTGGAGGCTAGGAAATGTGTCTTAACGCGGGGCTTTCATGAACCCTGTGATTGGCTGACTGGAAAGGAATCAAACATACAAGCATGATTAATGAAAAAATATATACTTCGTTTACATCAAGTAGACATTCATCTGGGTTTTACGGACATGAAATATGGGATTTTTTACTTTCTTTCTTGTGGTCAGTCGATTATTCCACTTGTATTTTATAGTATTTGCTTTTGCTTAGTTTCTTCCTTCTGGATTATTTCGTGACCTCACCAGCCTAGGAATTTAAAGTCTATACCGTGTGATTTTTTTTTTATTTAGCTGAAATTGTTGTTTATTTCCTTAGTTAATTTGTTGAGACTTTGGATGTGGGGTTGATAAAGATGGATAAGGGATATGGTGGCCCTGCCAGTTTTTCCTTGGCTCCTTAGGATTCTGGAAGGAATGCTATTGTTTAAGAATTAACGTAACTATGTCTCTAGTAGGAGCACAAAGGATCAGATAGAATTCACACAGTGAGACTCCTAGTGGCATGAGAGATCAAGTCACTACTTCTCTCTGAATTCCAGTTTCCTGTAAAATGAAGGGGTTGGCCTAAATGACTATGGTTTCTTTCTGCTCGCTCCATCCATCCATCCATCCAGGCTGGGTGATGGGGCTTATTACTGATGCTATTTTCGTCTCTCCCGTCTGTAATGTACTATAATTCCACAGTGGGTCCTTTTGTATCTCTCTGGCCTCATGTTCTCCAATTACAAAGTAGGACTCTCACATTGGCCTCTTTTCAACCAGCAGCAAGTTGGCAAGAAATCCCAGCATCTCAGATAGGAGAGGCGATTTGGTTCATCCCTGCCTGAAGACTCTCTGAAGCACAGTCAGATTTGGGCAGGAAGGCCCACACAAACACAGGCAGACACTTTGTCTTTTGGAAAGAGGATGATGGAGAAGAAAAGGATAATCTCCAACAGGGGACCCTGGGCATCCTGGGCCACAGCCCTGGACAGCAGGGCTCTACAGGGGTGGGACTTTGGTCACTGTTACATTTGCAGAGTGTTACAGCAGGAAAGTCTGTGGAGATCATCTGACAACCGTAATTTTGGAAGATGATATGAGCTGTGATCCATATTTTATTAAGCCTGAGGCCATCTTTTTCCTCCAACAATTAATCCAAAGACAACCTGTTAAATGCACACATTTAGAGCCAAATCAATGAAATATAGATGTGCTACCTTCCCTCTAAGCTTATAATCTAAATTAAACAGCATAAACTTACAACAGGAAACAAATCCTGGGTGGATTTGAGGAGAACTAAAGCAAATGTATTACACCCTGGCCACGGGTTGGGGCTTTTGATGTACTTGGGATGGGGTGAGGGCTGTGCATTCAGATCCTGGACAGTGCTCTCACTCTGAGCTGGAAAAATCGCCAGCTCCCTGCCAGTTGGTTAGGAAAGGTTCCACCCTGGGGGCAGTCCCAGGACTCCAACAAGGGAGAAGCTCGGCGCTTGGGAGGAGATGCTGGTGTGGGGAGAAAATCAAAGGTAGGTTGGGCTCTGGGGACTTCCCATAACGGGGACCAACATTTTCCAGAGCCTTAAAGTACTTGGCCACTAGAATTAAGAAATTTCCAGGTTGACTCTCTTTCTGTCGTTATTCAGATGTCTCTGGAAATTGCTCTTCCTGGGATGCATCCAATCAGACTCGGTCTCTTTAGCTTTGTGTATGTACTAGAATTGAAATGGATTTGTTGAATTTGCTCTCTCTACCTAAATTTGCACTGGCCTCTGGCACTTACTTCCATTTGAGTGGTTTAGTAAATTATACCTACTGTGTTCTTTCAGCAAGCAGACAATATACATCACATAGCCTAAGAATGTTAGAGAAGGAAGAAGGGCTAACTCCTGCCACCCACTTGTTTCACAGATGAGCACACTGACGTTCCCAGAGACTTGGTGAAACTTGCCTAGTCAGTGACTTTGGGAACACAGGCTTCAGCATTCTCAGTGTGGTGCTTCATACACGCAGCCTAAGGTCTGCCTTCCTGATGTGCTCCATCTAAGCCAGGGCTGGCTCCACCGTCCTGGTCTCTGGTCCCACCCCCAGCACGTATCAGAACCCTTCCTGTTGGCCCCAGCACAAAGGCAGAGGAGAAGGAAAAACTGGGTTTCAGCAGTTAGGGCGGAAGGGAGGAGAGAGACAGAGGAAGGAAAGAAAGGCTGCCGGCAGATGAAAACCATCTTGAGAAGGTGAATGGCATTGATCACCTGGATCATACTGATTCTAAAGGCAGCTCTCGGCCGGGCGCGGTGGCTCACGCCTGTAATCCTAGCACTGTGGGAGGCCGAGGTGGGTGGATCGCCCTGAGCTCAGGCGTTCGAGACCAACCTGAGCAAGAGCGAGACCCCGTCTCTACCAAAAATAGAAAGAAATTAATCGGACAGCTAAAAATATATATAGAAAAAATTAGCCGGGCATGGTGGCGCATGCCTGTAGTCCCAGCTACTCGGGAGGCTGAGACAGTAGGATTGCTCGAGCCCAGGAGTTTGAGGTTGCTGTGAGCTAGGCTGACGCCATGGCACTCGCCCCAGGCAAGAGAGTGAGACTCTGTCTCAAGAAAAAAAAATAAAAATAAAAAAATAAAAAAAAAATAAAGGCAGCTCTCAAAGGGAAACCCCAGAAATGTTTAGTGCAGGGTGATGGCTTTTAAAGAAGACTATGAATTTGGATCTCTAACCTCCAGTACGCTTATGGGGGAAAAGCAGCTGCTCTTACTTACAAGCATTCTAACTAGTCACTCTTTCAGAGTGTTTTTTCCTTTTAAATGGAAAGTACATTTCTCCATTAGAGGATTCTGTCCCACTGTAGCTGCACAAGGATCACTCCTGGGCTCAGGACCAACCTAATGGTGGTGTTAGTGGGTCTGGCTACTATTCCAAGCCAGGAACTGAGCACTCTTGACACTCTGCAGCAACGTAATAGGGGCTGAAATGATGGAAATTCAGAGCAAATAAAGGTTAAGTTGTGCATTTTAAAAGCAAATATTTTTTTAGAAAGTGTGCCTAGCACAAGATCAGAGTAGAAGGTAGTAAGTAGCTAGTATTTATGGGCCAGCAGCTCAGAAAGCAAAACACAGAATCCAAATACCAAATGGCCAATTACGTGTTGCTTTGTACGTCTACTGACGACTAGCAGATTTACACAAGAAGCACACATCCCGGATTTTTTTCTCAAAACATATCACAAATTCTTAAGTTTCCTCAAAGATCTGTTCAAAGATTCCTACAAGAATGTACCCAAAGAGTCCTTGAACAAATAATTAAAGGTATTAGCAGTTTAGTTATTATGCTCCAGTGGTTGGCTTCTGCATTGCCCTGTTTGGTGTTTATATATTTTGTAAAGCCTTGCATTGACGTGTGTACAGATACACAATTTGCATTTACCTAACTGTGGCATTTGTGGTCATCGTCCGCAAAAAATTGGTTTTCAGGCTGTTGGTAATGAATGCGGCTTAGTTTCTACTGGAAAATCTGATTCAGCTCACATCATTTTGGCTTTTAGCACCTTTGGCAGGAATGAAATCTAAGAGTGCAAGACTGCCTGTTTGTTCCCAGGTCTGTAGAGGCCTGTTGCTGTTAATGGGTTATGTGTAGGACACAAGGATGTGACTCATTCATCCACTTAACAGTCATAAAACAGTAATGCAAACAGCTCAGCCTCAGTCACAAAGCTCACCGTGTGGACCATACTGAACGTGCACTGCCATTTAGCTTTTGTGATTTTACAGGAAAATGCGCATCAGTGCCCAGTGAACAAACAAAATATTTATTATGTTTATTGGCATCAATGTCATTAGCAGAACTGTTTTCAGTGAGCATAGGATAAGTGTGCTGAACTATTTGTTGTCAATTGGACATCACTGCCGCCCACCTTCTTTTGATGTCTCCCTGCTTTGTAGAAGAGAAGTCAGCACTGCGGTTGCATCTTGCAGAATCCTCCTTGTGAGGTTTCAGGAGAAACCATCCAAGGAGAGGACCCCACATGAGGAAGGAGAAGAGAAGGTGAGACCAGTATTCTCCAGAGGCACTTGTGGGCAGATGCGTGGAGAGGAGTAAGGCTCGACGTAGCTCTCAGTTGAGCTTTTTGAGACTTGCCTATTGTGCTGCAGGATGAGGTAGGTGGCAGGAGCATCTTAGAGACTCACACGTTTGCAGTTTCCCAGATGAGCTCTGGAGAACACACGCTTCAGTGTGCCAGCTCAGAGCACTGAGGATGGCTTCCTTGATCTCTGCTTCTCCAGTGGTTGCGGAAGTTACTTTCCTGTCTTA
The DNA here is from genome assembly GCA_004363605.1 of Indri indri. Taxonomy (NCBI): domain Eukaryota; kingdom Metazoa; phylum Chordata; class Mammalia; order Primates; family Indriidae; genus Indri; species Indri indri. The sequence continues at coordinate 7,262 of RJWJ010000279.1, forward strand.
AAACTTGCTACCTGGAAGACACAGAGTGATTTCTATTTTCCCGATAAAACACTGACTGATACAATAACTGATTATTAAAAAATTAGGGCTGGGCGTGGTGGCTCATGCCTATAATCCTAGCACTTTGGGAGGCTGACACAGGACGATCACTTGAGGTCAGGAGTTTGAGACCCACCTGATATAGAGCAAGACCCCATCTAGACAAAAAATAAAAATTAGCTGGGCATGGTGGCACACACCTGTAATCCCAGCTACTTGGGAGGCTAAGGCAGGAGGATCACTTGAGCCCAGGAGTTTGAGGTTGCTGTCAGCTATGATGTTGCCACTGCTCTGTACCTGGGGTGACAGAGTGAGACCCTGTCTCAAAAACAAACAAAAAAATTAATACAAAATTAGAAAAAACAATGCATAAATCATAGCTTAAAATAAATTGTCAGTGGGTTATACTTGCTTTAAAAATAAAGATTGTCAAAGGCTGATCAAATGGAAGAATGAAAAAATATCAATTAATTAATTATAAAATAATCAAATATTAATATATTAAATATATATTGTTTGAGTAATTATAATTTATCTATTATATTACGTTAAATATGTAAATATATAAAAATATATATAAGTATGGCATATTCTATGTAAGGATAGTATATACGTGTATAAAATGGAAAAAATTATTTTATATTAAATATTTATTACATTTATATAGATAGTACCATGATGCTACTGCATAACTTGGCTGGGATGTTGCTTTACGCAGGGCCATAGGCAGAAAAGGTCCAGACCGCAGGTACTGTCCAGGATCTATGACACCAACACCAAGCTGTCCAATATGGCAACAGCTAGAAATCCAGATTCAGTTCCATATGATTAATACCTGGCATGAAGCAGGCACAGCCTGCAGGAGGTAAGGCCGGGATGACAGACCATACCAAGGCTGGAAACACAGGAAACCAGAAGTTTGATTCACTTATTTACTCACGTAGCAAATATTTTTGAGCACTTCCTCTACCCCGAGTACTGTGCTAAACGGCAGGGGATGCAACGTGAGCAAAAGTAACTTGGAGAACTGCTTTAAGATACTTACTGTCTGGTTGGGAATATGGACAATTAAGTAGCCAATTATAATTGAGGGTGACCTGTGTCGTGATGAGAGAAGCACGTTGTGTTGTAGGAACTCCCAGGAAGGGAAACCAACCCAGAATTAGGGAATATGTGGTGTGGGAGGGAAGAGAGACTTCCTGAGAAAGTGGCCCCTAAGCTGAGACTTAAGGATAAAAGGCGGCTCGTGGCCCAGGTGCACAGGTGGAGGAGATGGAGGTTGTCGTCAATTCGTACATGGACCCCGAGGCCAGAGGGAGCCTGGAGAGTGCTTGCTTGGTCCCCCACTGTGGGGGGGGGGGCGGACAGTGAACTCCAAGGGCGATGGGCAGAACTGCAGGGTTTTGAGTAGCAGAGTGACATGATCAGGTGTATGATTCTAAATGGTCCCTCTGTCTGTGGGATCAAGAATGGATTTCAAGAGAGCAAGATGGTTGTGGGGAGACCCTCGGGGAGGCTGTTGTAACTAACGGTCCCTACGGGAGATGTCCATAACGTGGGCCTGTGGCTGGCGGTGGGGATGGAGAGAAAGCAGTTACGAGAAATGCTTAGTGGGTGGGGGGTTAGAGAACGGAGACGTCAAGGGTGACTCACGTTGCATACGTGGGGACGGAAGCTTCGGCGTGATTACACAGCTCAGCTGGGGTCACGGAGCTTGGCAGCAGTGGGGTCGGGATTCGAACCTCCACGTGTCTGACTCTAGAGCCTTTGCCTGCAACTCTGAGCTCGACTGCTTACAAATCAGAACAAGGCCCTGGATGTTCAATTTTTAAAAAATTAGGAGAAGGAGGTCCTTGCATCACACGCGTGTGCCATTTTGTATTGATGTGGCCCAGTGCTCCTGCTGGGCTCACTCTGTCCATCTGGGCCTGAACTGTATTATTTTCCTGCTTGATTGAACTTATTTCCGTACGTTTTCCGTCTGTATTTGTGTTAATGCTCATAATTAAAGGAAAAGGAAAGGGGAAAGAAGATGATTTCTCCCCTTCACCAAAATTTTGATCTCAATCTAAGGTAAAACCAGAAAACATTTCCCCCTGACTTTTTGAAGTACGATAGCTACATCTGTAACTCTGGAAGTTCTAGAGGCTAAAAGACATAACCAGCTGTCACATTTTGTTTGCCAAAATGACTAAGATAATGGGGAAGGCTGAGAAAGCTGCAAAATAATTATCCCCGAGTGCTCCCACACACCCACCCTTGTTATATTCGAGATCGGTTAAGCACGTCTGAAATAGTTGGAAACATACACTGACATGCCCGTGATTCCAGCTCCGTCTACTCGCAGACGAACCTCAAGCCTCCCTCTGCAGAGCAAGGCCCGTTGCTGAGCTCCACACCCAGGGGACGTCCCCAGCCCAACAACCAGGTCTTCCAAACTCCGTGTGCTCCGGCAGCCTCAGCTCCACTCGTTCAGCCCCTCACCACCACCCCTGCGTTTCCTCCTGGAACCTCTGTCAACCAAGTCAAAACCAGACACTTAGAAGTTACTCTAGATTCTTCTTTCTTTCCTATTCCTCATATCTAATCAGCCACTGAATCCTGACGATTCTACCTTTTAAATGCCTCTTTAATCTTCTCCATTTCCGCCGTGGCTGCCTTAGGATAGGCCAATGTTTCCAAATTCCTGACTGATATTAATTTATGTAATGCAGAAACAAGAAATTGGAATTCCCAGAAATTCCCAAACCCATAAATCATTTTGTATTTTTCATAACACCTTACTTGTGTGTTTTTGAATAATAAAGATTGGCCATAATAATAAACAATGAATTGTTTTTCTATAATAGGGTTATGCTAAAAATCTGAGAGATTTTCTGTAAAGAAAGAAAAAGATATAATAATAAATGCTAGGCTATTCCTATTATAGGCCAAAATATTATGACAAAAGTATATATTTCAATAACATGTAAAAATGACCTCTACCTGATATAGACATTTGATAACAGACAACATTAGAAGAAAGGAACATTAACACAAAATAAATGCAAATAAAGATCATTTAAAAATTGAAAGATAACATCACAAATATTTAGTATTTTAAAAATTATTTTTAAAATAAAATTATAAAGCACATAAGCATGAATTTCCCTGTCCAAAAATGTAGAAAAACATCTTTCATCTTGTTTGTTGAAGACATGTTCAAAAGCATCTTTGAATTGGGCATTAGGGAACACGTTGCTTCAAATAAGTTCATTTCCTTATTTAACGATGAGAATATTTTGTCTGCCTTCTCTGGTTTTTGTTTGGCCACTGAAATAGATATTGCTTTTTTAAACTCAGATTTTAAATCAGTTTCTAGTTTCTTATTACAACATTATATAACAACACTAACTTATTCTCCTATTTGTATCAAAATACTTGCAAATAAGTATAGGGCATAGTGAATAAACACTAGGAAATGCCAACAAACATCAGGTAATATTCAAATAATGTAACATTCGGATCTTTTAACAAGGTTAATAGCAACCCCCCGGATATACATGCCAAAATGGTCCATTTAGGGATTTATTTTGTTTCCAAAACTTGTATTCCTTGGCACACCACTCATAGGATTTGTACAACATATATTATATTATGTGTATAGTCATTATTACTTATTTTATTCACAAGAAGGACTTACCATCGCCAGCAGACCCGGGCCATAAGCACACGCTTCACACCACAGCCACAGCCGTAAGCGAGACTGACCAGGTCCAGATCGTGGGTTCCCAGAAACACCAACCTTAATATTCGCCCGTGCAGCTCAGTGTTCCTGCTCTTGCTTTTGACTCGACGTCACGGATTCCTTTGAGCCAATAATGTCTCCATTTTAATTGTCGAGCTCTAATTCTCACAGGATAATTATAATACTTTTTCTCCTTTTTCTGATTTCTTGACCGATTTTTTTTTTTAATTCAGTACTTAGAAAAACATATAACTTTCTTGAGAAACATCAGGCGGGAATTCCCACATGGAAACCCTAGTGCAGATCCTGTAACGTCTGAGTCAAATAATCGCCGCAGAGCGCTGGGCTCTGGGCTCCAGCCAGGGGTCCTTGCAGGCCGTGCTGTCTACCACTTGCTCCGTGAGAGGGACATGCACTTAGCAAAGTGTGTTACAATTTTAGAGTACGCCTGTCTTTTTCACCTGAATGCATATTTCTTAAAAGCAGGAATTGAGTCTTACTCAGCTCTTGATCTCCATTGTCTAGCAATGAACTAACACATTTTGGGTTCTCAGTAAATGCCTGACAAATTGAGATGAGTTAAATTGAATTTGTTTGAAATAGAAAGACGGTGAGGACTTTTGGTTTTGGAAACTTGGTAGTCTGAGACCATAAGACACCTCTCCCATGACAAATTCCTGGGAATTCTAGAGAACATATAACTAAAAACATTAAAAACAGAGCTGAGCTCAGAAGAGAAAAACAAGGAAGCTTTTAGGTCACACAAACAAGCAGACAAGCAAAGAGCCTGACAGCTGGCGCTGTAGGCACTGAAGCTGACAGTGGAGGGGAGAGGCGGCGGGGGGGTGTGCAGAAAGTCTGCAGGGATGGCCCAGCTCCAGATCAGGAATTAAGCTGAGGTTTTATAACCATCTATGAAGATGTGTCGTGCTCTCCAGGTCAGCCTTAAGACATGCCGATTGCGGGACAGACCTTCCATGCACAAGCGGGACCCCCATTCTCACCCTCCCCGTGGGCCTTTTGCCAGTTCTCCCTCCCGGTGGTGCTATGTGAGGGGCAGAGGAATATGCAGTGTTGAAAGAGGCCACCTTCTAGGGCTGCAGTGATTGTGGCCTAAAGAGTTCAAGACGTGGTTGGAAGAAAGCCTGTTTTATGTTTACACTATTAAATTCTGAATGGTACGTTGAACATGACCAGAAGACAAATTGTCATTCACATCCTGCATACTCTGGATGAACCTACACTGTGGTCATCAGGAGTGATGCACAGTAACAACTTTTGGGAGAGTCATGAGAAGTATTCATGGGCAGTGTGATGGTGGTGCAATGCCATGAGGAATGATGTAACCAACATTAGCTAATAAATGGTTTTAAGGAACTGCAGAGGCAAGGATATCTATGTTGTTTCAATAGAAACAGGTTCCAAAGAGTTATGCGTGTATCATAAATTACTTCGACTCACATGTGCCTGTAAATTTCACAATACGTTTTTAAATTAAATTGTTTACGTAGACAAAATATATCTGCCCAGGACCTTGCATATCCTGGGGGTGGCTCTGCCTCTTTTTTCCTCTTTGCCAGGTCATATTGTAATATGTTTGTTTCCCTGTAGGCAGAATGTATGGGAGTGGATTCTGAGGGTGTGAGATGCAGGAAGATGAAATAAAAGTTAAGGTCAGATTGAATTTATTAATATTGGAGCAATTGCCTGGGATTCTAGATGTAATATACAGACTCAGATACCTAGAGTGCTGCTTAACTGAAGCTTGGCTCAGCAAAGGCTACATCAACGTTTCTCAAAGTTCAGTGTGTAGAAGAACCAACTGATGATTTTGTTGAAATGCAGAGTTTGATTCTACAAGTCTGAGGTGGACCTGGGATCACAAATTTCAAACAAGTTCTAATTCGTGGATCATACTCAAAAAGCAAAAACCTGAAAAAAAAAATAGAGAGAAGGGAGCCTAAAAGCTCAGGAGATATGAATGCTGGGATGAATTTAACATGAGCAACTTGCTCAGCCACTGCTTACCCATCCCTCCAGGAAGTCCCAGGGGATAGCTCCTTTATTAAGATATGAAAACTACATTGCTCAGGAGAGCACCAGAATTTCTGAAAAAGCTTTGTGGATATCTGCCATAGGCCAGAGACCATGGTGGCAGATGTTGCAATGGAGTTGGGTTCTCTGATTTCAGTGGCAACAAAGGATAACGTGATGGCCGAGGCCTGGTGGTGGCGCTTAGCCATCGCAGACATGTTGGACAAAATTAACATCATATGCTGCTGTGATCAAAGGTGCTATGGTCTGAATGTCTGTGTCTCCTCAAAGTTTATGTGTTGAAATCCTAACCCCCAAGGTTATGGTATTAGGAGGTGGGGCCTGTGGGAAGTGATCAGGACATGAGGGTGGAGAGCTCATGAATAGGCTTCTGCCCTTATGAGAGAGGCCCCAGAGAGCTCCCTTGCCCCTTCCACCATATGAGAATACAGCAAGAAGCCACCATTTATGAAGTCCTGGCCCTCACCAGACATCGACCCTCCTGGCACCTTAATCTTGGACTTCCCAGCCTCTAGAACTATAAGAAATAAATTTCTATTGTTTATAAGCCACCCAGTCTATAATATTTTGTTATGGCAGTCCAAATGGACTAAGACAGAATGGCAAACTATTTTCATATATTTTTACTCACATGAATCTATATGATGGCAAATTGATCAGGGTTCCAAAGGAATGCAATGGATAGGTGTCTGCCAAATGCTAATTGAAATGTGTAAGTAGAAGTGTTCTAGGTCCGGTGGGCAAAAGTGCCACTCAAGACACTATAGTGGGGTTTCATAGCCTCTTACCCAATTCTCAGACACAAGTCAGTTCAAAAAGATTTGGAGTCTCTTTATTGAGGAGAAAGTTGAGTCCCTTTTGGAAAGAGCCCTTCAACATTGTCATACATATATACTATAAATATTTTTCCAAATCTTTTCCTGAGAAACTAGTATCCATTTACCAGGGCAACTGTGCACTGATGAAAGAGGGATAAGCAGAACATCCGGGCATTCTTGGATGCTAGCTTCGAGTGACTCTCATCTCTGGAGTTCCAAAAATGACTCCAGAGTTCACCAGCAAGAGAGGAGACTTCTGAACGTCAGGTAAGAGCTGAGCGCCTCTCAACTCGTCTCACTGTGGTTCAGTAAAATAAAGGACCTATCCCATAGTTATTTCCCTACCCCACACTGCATAACACCACTTAGACATGCCTAGTAACTAGCAGAATCTTCACATTGTTCTCTGATCTGTGGAGTGAGAGCTATTAGGTTAGGATGGGACAAAAAGAGATCCTTGGAACTGACCTACGATAATGTAATTTCAGATATATTTCCTCTATCAAGAATTTTTAAAAGGCAGGGAGTGGTGATTCCAATGGTATCGTCCTTTAATTCACATGTTTTGCTGGTTAAAAAAAAAAAAAAGTTATGTGGGTCCTTGAGAATGACTGGATTGTCTCAGACTTAATCATGCGATAAGCTACTGTCCTGGATATGGTGTATTTACTGGTGAAAGTCAGCAGATCTCCTGGCACCAGGTATGCAGCTATGGACCTAACAGATGTTTTCTCTTCTATTTCCATCAATAAAGATAATCAGAAACAAATTAGAAGCATTTGCTTTCATAAGACAGGGTCAGAAGAACACTGTCAGGGTCTTTCCTCAGAGTCATGTCAATCTCCTGCTCTATGTCTAGTAGATACTTACATTTCTACTATAATACTAATATGATATAATATTGAGGGACCTTGAGCATCTTGATATTCCACAGAACATTATAATGATGACATTATGTTAATTAGATCTGGTGAGTATCACATACCTTAAATGTCTTAATAAGACATGTGCATGCCAGAAGATGAGAGATAAACCCCATGAAACCAGGAGACAGAAAAATCAAGACAAAATGGCATGGGCCTAGATCCTGTCAGGATATCTTCCCACAAAGCGGGAGACAGTTCTCTGTACCTTGTACTGCCCACCATAAAAAAAAGAAGTATAGTACTTGATGGGGTGCTTTAGATTTTGGAAGCAAATGGATACTTTAAGTGTACACTCTGATCTATTGTCTATTTACCAGGTAATTTATAAAGCTGTCAGTTTTGAATAAGTCCTAGAGCAAGAAACTATCAAACAAACCCAGACCACAGTGTAAGCTACCCAGACACTTGGGCCTTATGACCTAGTGGTTCCAATGGTAACCAACATGTCTCTGAGAGACAGGAATGCTTTAGAGAGCCTCTACTACGGTCCAGTGAGAGAATCACAGCATAGACTCCTAGGGCTTTGAAGTAAGGTTGTCCTTCTGCTAATAACTACAAAACGCAGTCCTTGGCTGAGTGCCTGACCAAGATACACCAAGTAACTATGATCCAAAACACCCATCATAAACTGGGTATCCTCTGATCCAATAAATACTAAAATTCAACATGGGCAGTATGTTTAGTGGATATGGTAGACCCAGAATGCACAAGTACATTACATAAGCAGGTGGCTTAGACTCCCACAGTATCTGCTCCTACTCCTTTGCCGCCACACCCTTAACCCATAGCCACAACCTATGGAATGTTTCTTATGCCCAAGTAACACAGAAGGCATAGCTACAGGCCCATGTTAAAACAGGTCTGCACAGTGTACTGGCACTGGCCAAAGGTGGATGGCTCCTACATGACAATGCAATGCCACTCAGGAATGGCCTGAAAGACCACAATGAAAGGAAATCGCCCTCGTGGACAGAACATTTGGAAACATCTGGTTTCCCGCTTTGTGTGGAAGGAAAGATGGCTGGAGACATGAATCTATATAGGCATAACTTGTTTGATTGTGCTTCACTTTATTGTACTCTGCAGATATTATGGTTTTTATAAATTGAAGGTTTGTGGAATCTGGCATTAAGCAAGTCCATCGTTGCCATTTTCCAAACAACGTGCTCACTTTGTGTCTCTGTGTCACATTCCGGTAATTCTCACAATATTTCAAAGTTTTCCATTGTTATTATATCTGTGATGGTTATCTGTGATCAGTGATCTTTGATGTTACTATTATAAATTGTTTTGGGGTTCCGCGAACCACTCCAATATAAGGTGATAAGCTTAATTGATAAATGTTGTGTGAGTTGTGACTGCTCCACTGACGGGGGTCCCCCATCTCTCTCCCTCTCCTTAGGACCCTTATTTCCTGAGACACAATATATTTAAATTAGGCCAATTAATAACCTTAAAATGGCCTCTAAGTGTTCAAACAAAAGGAAGAGTTGCACATTTCTCACTTTAAGTCAAAAGCTAGAAATGATTAAGCTTAGTGAAGAAAGCATGTCAAAAGCTGAGACAGGCTGAAAACTAGGCCTCTTGGGCCAAACAGTTAGCCAAGCTGTGAATGCAAAGGAAAAGTTCTTCAAGGAAATTAAAAGTGCTACTCCAGTAAATATGTGAATGGTAAGAAAGCGAAACAGCCTTGTTGTTGAGATAGAGAAAGTTTTAGTGGTCTGGATAGAAGATTAAATGAGCTACAACATTCCCTTAAGCCAAAGCCTAATCCAGAGCAAGACTCCCTTGAATTTTATGATGGCTGAGAGAGGTGAGGAAGCTGCAGAAGAAAAGTTGGAAGCTGGCAGAGATTGGGGCATGAGGTTTAAGGAAAGAAACCACCAAACATCATAAAAGTGCAAGGTGAAGCAGCAAGTGCTGACGTGGAAGCTGCAGCGAGTTATCCAGAATATCTAGCTAAGATCACAGATGAAGGTGGCTGCACTGAAGAACAGATTTTCAGTGTAGATTAAGCAGCCTTATATTGGAAGATGGTGCCATCTAGGGCTTTCATAGCTACAGAGAATTCAATGCCTGGCTTCAAAGCTATAAAGGACAAACTGACTCTCTTGTTAGGCGCTAATGCAGTTGGTGATTTTAAGTTGAAGCCAATGCTCATTTACCATGCTGAAAATCCTAGGACCTTTAAGAATTATGCAAAATCTACTCTGCCTGTGCTCTATAAATGGAGCAACCAAGCATGAATGAGAGCACATCTGTTCATAGCATGGTTTGCTGAATATTTTAAGCCCACTATTGAGATCTACTGCTTAGAAAAAAAGATTCTCTTCAAAATATTACTGCTTATTGACAATGTTCCTGGTCACCCAGGAACTATGATAGAGATGTACAAGGAGATTTCATGCCTGCTAATACAACATCCATTCTGAAGCCTATGGATCAAAAAGTCATTTCAACGTTCAAGTCTTACTACTTAGCAAATACATGTTGTAAGGCTTTAGTTGTCATGGATAGTGATTCCTCTAATGGATCTCAGCAAAGTAAAGTGAAAGCTTTCTGGAAAGGATTTACCATTCTAGATGCTTAAGAACATTCATGAGTCATGAGAGGAGGTCAAAATATCAACCTAAGCAGGAGTTTGGAAGTCAATTTCAACCCTTATTGATGACTTTGAAGAGTTCAAGACTTCAGTGGAGGAGGTAACTGCAGATGTGGTGGAAATAGCATGAGAACTAGAATTAGAAGTGGAGCCTGAAGATGTGATTGCTGCAATCTCATGATAAAACTTGAACAGATGAGGAGTTATTTCTTATGGATAAGCAAAGAAAGTCGTCTCTAGAGATAGAAGCTACTTCTGGTGAAGAAGCCGTGAAATGACAACACAGGATTTACAATATTACATAAGCTTAGTTGACAAAGCAGTGGTGGGGTTTGAGAGGATTGACTCCAATTTGGAAGAATTTCTAATGTGGTTAAAATGTTATCAAACAGTATTGCATGCTACAGAGAAATCTTTCATGAAAGGAAGAGTCAATTGATGAAGCAACTTCATTGTTGTCTAATTTTAAGAAATTGCCACAGCCACACTAACCTTCAGGAAATACCACCTGATCAGTCAGCAGCCATCAACATTGAGGCAAGAAGATTACAACTTGCTGAAGGCTCGGATGATTACTAGCATTTTTTAGCAATAAAGCATATTTTTATTAAGGTATGTACATTGTTTTTAGACACAATGCTATATTGCACACTTCATAGACTACAGTGCAGTGCAAACATAAGCGTATAATTTTATATGTACTGGGAAACCAAAAAATTCATGTAACTCACTTTTTTGCAATGTTAACTTTTTTGTGGTGGTCTGGAACTAAATCAGCAATATCTCCAAGGTTTGTCTGCACTGATTTATGGACAGTTACTGAAAGGTTGGGCAGCTGATCAAGGACTTGGAAAGAACAAGATTGGAAAATTGATAACAAGAAGGTTAAGAGATAAAGGAAGGTGGATGGATCTTTTGTAATAGGCGGAGTATGAAGATAGTTGCCCACTCAAAGGCATTCACCGTGGAGGAGACATTCAATAATCAAGTTAAAAGTAAAGGTGATACTTTGACCTACGTCTTTACCTTTTGTTCTATTTCTCAATTTATTCAGTCTCAGGCAGGGGAGAGGGTGTTATTTGTTGAAGGCCTCCTCAGAAAGCCCAAAAGTACGCAATCACACCAGCTTAAACATGTATAGCACTATGAGGAAAAATGGAGACATCCATAATCATGCAGAAAAACTCAGAACAGTACAGGTAATAAGCTTGATCTAAGTGAAAGAATACAGAAATGGCTCCCAACAATTAGAGAACATACATATTTTAAGCATTCTTGAATAACTATAAAATTTTACCATCTACTAGGCCACAAAGAAAGTTTAAAAAAAATGCGGAAACCAGTTTATATAATCAGACCAGATTTTCCAAGCACAATGCAATCAAATATGAAATTAATAGGCAAACCTCCACCTCTTTACATTTGGACAATTTAAGCACACTTCTAAATAATCCCTAGTTCACATAAGAAATCATAATGGGTATTAGAAAGTATTTATAATAACAGCAGCGAGAATAGTAGCAATCAAATCTGTGAGACATAGCTAAGACAATAGCTAAAAGAAAATGTACAAAAGGAAGAAAGAAAATCAAAGAGCCAACTGTCCACTTCGAGAAGTTAGGAAAGCAAAATAGAAGAAACTCCTTCTCCCTAAAAAGAGGAATTTTTAAAGAATTTCTAAGGTGACCCAATTTACCGGAAAAATGAAGGGCCAAGGATAGCTTTGACAATTTTAAAGAAAAACAATAAGGGGAGACTGAGTGCACCAAATGAAGACCTGCATAGCTACACATTGTATAACTAAAACAGTGTGATGTTGGTACAAGGGTAGATAAATAGACTAGGGGTCAGCAAACTATGGCTCGTGGGCCACATCTGGCCCACTGCTTATTTTGTAAATAAAGTTTTATTGGCACACAGCCACTTTCAGCTGCTTTCACTACAACAACAGAGTTGAGTGGTTGTGACAGAGACTCTATGGCTCCCAAACATGGCCCTTTACAGAAAAAGTGTGCTGACCTTTGAAATAAATCAATGGATTAAAAGGCTCAGAGACAGACCAATGGGGATATGGAGAGAAATGACATTCCAAAGGTTCGTTGCAACGTGGAATTGGAAGCCCTTTAATGAAAGTTTCAAAATCGGTTACGTTAAGGTCTATTGGTCCATCTTGCACATGAATAGATCTTTTTTATTTTTACATATGTGTGATTTTGTAATATCAAGCACTGGTCATTTGGAAAATATTGGCTCCCTGAGTTATGTAAAACTTCCAAATGTTGGCACATCTCATTATACAAGACTCAGAACAAACCCCACGTATCTGTTAATATCACCACCAATCTCATCAGAAAGTCATTAAGAATTGGGACACTGTCATGTTCATGGAGACAGATGCATGTTTTCCAAAATTCTGATTTTTTTGGAAAGATCACATTTTATCATTGGCAACAAACACTGTCAGTAGTTTTCTTTCAAGTGACAAGCTCACTTCATTAATTTTTGAGACCAAGGCTGCCAAATACCCAAGTCGGAGTAACCAGTCTGACCGTCATGCTTTCAAGTAAAAATGGTGTTAAGTAGCAGGCGGTAAAGCCAGCTCAGCTTGCAACTCAAATGATCGCATGAATACTTTTCCCTGAGACAGCCATCAAACTTCGGCATGTAGCAGAATTGTTTATGGGTACTCTACATTTTGACACACAGAATATTAAAAAGATGCTCATTCAAGGGCTGAGATTTAATAAAGCTATATTTTTTACTGCTTCATAGAGGCATTATTAAGTGAAACTTATTTTTTTCTCCTGCAAGTGCATGGGGTGAAGAATGCAAGCACAAGGACACAGAACAGTTTGGCTCCTGGCCTTGATTTGTGCTAAGGCAACTGCTGTTTTACCCGCTATTGCTTTTGCAACATCAGTGCAAACGTCAACACAGTGATAAGGGCAAATAATGTCCTATTCTTATTATGAAAACAGTTTTATCTTTCTGGACCCCCTTAAAGTGTCTTAGGGCCCCACATTATACTTTGAGATGCTGCTAGAGGAGATGGAGAATATTGGGGAGGGTCATAGCCAAATTTGCAATTTAGGAAGGTCACTCTGCCAGCAGTGTGGCCGATGAGTTGGATGGGATCAGTCTGGAGGCTGAGAGGTGATGAGGGCCCTGGACTAGGACCAAGGCTGTAGCCCCAGGGAGTGTGGGGATAATAAAATGATGATTCCAGGATGGCTCCCAGTTTCTGTGATTGCAGGATTCGCCGGGATGGGGAACTCAGGAGGAGGAGCAGCTGGGGGAAGAGCTTTGGTTATGACGACATTGAGGTGTCAGCCGTGGAGTGATGTCCAGAAGCAGCTGATTATATGGATATTGAGGTACATATTTAAGAATTAAAATCAGAGGAAGGATAAAACACTGGAGGATAAGTCTTGAGCCTAGAACTCAACCTACCTACTGTCATGCTTGAATGAATAGGTAAAGGAAGAAAAATCTGTAAAGGAAACTGAGAAGGAACAATAAGAAAGACAGGTGCCAGCTGCGGTGGCTCACGCCTATAATCCTAGCGCTCTGGGAGGTCGAGGCGGGAGGATCGCTTGAGCTCAAGAGTTTGAAACCAGCCTGAGCAAGAGTGAGACCCTCTCTCTACCAAAAATAGAAAAAATTATCCAGGCATAGTGGCACATGCCTGTAGTCCCAGCTACTGGGGAGCCTGAAGCAGGAGGATTGCTTGAGCCCAGGAGTTTGAGGCTGCTGTGACCTAGGCTGACACCGCAGCACTCTACCCAGGGTGACGGAGCAAGATTCTGTCTCAAAAAAAAAAGAAAGAAAGAAAGAAAGAAAGACAGAAGGAGAACCACAGGATATTGGTGTCACGGAATGCACAAGTGTTTCCGGAAGGTGAGGTTCAAGATGGCGAACTCTACAGAGACATAAGAGCTGAAAGGAGTCCATGAAAACGTAAGCTCCAAGAAGCCTTCACACCACTCTAACCCCATGCCTAGACAGAGCCTGGTTCAGAGTAGATATTAATACATTCAAATCTTTTTTTAATTTTAGCACCAACTTTTTATTAAAATACTTTAATATACATACTATTAATTAGTATACCAACACACAGGTTGGTCAATGGATCACAGTGTTTGCAAAACACATATTTCATACATTATTGACTTCGACTATTAAAGCAGAGAGTCATCAGCTGATACATTCAAATTTTGTTGAATGAATAAATAGTCCATTGGAACTGGCCATCGAGGGCATGGTAACCTTTGTCACAGTGGTTCTGTGGAGTATACACACAAGCCTGGCAGCTGTGTATGGAAAAATGCACCCAAGGAGAGGCGAGCATACTTTTTTTTTTTAAAAAAAGGAATTTGGTTATCAAGGGAAGGAAAGAGATAAAAAGAAAGCTTACAATTATAACAGGATGAGGGAGAGCTTCTATTAATATTTAGTTAGGTTGATTTTTTTTCAGAATAAAAGAGACTTTTAAGTATGTTTTATAATCTCTGGGAAAGGAGCAAGTAGAAAGGGAAAGGTCAACAATTATGATGAATTCTAATCCTTTTGTTCACAGCTCTTTGTCTTCTTAACCTCCTTAGTCCCCAAAGCTACAAATGGATTAAAGAAACAGAGACTTTCCCTGACACATAGGGTACTTCTGGCAAACCCACAGGAAGGCACTACTGAGAAATTACGCCCCCTACTGTCCCCTTCTGTCCTAGCACCAGGCAGTAACTTAAGCTTTCATAAATTGTAATTGCAACCTTCCAAAACCTGGGCCTCTCCAGCATTACCCAAGATGCAGCTCCGAGGTCTAGCATGATGGGTCCAGCCCCAGGCGCTACTTTCGGTTCTTTGGAGCTGCCTTTTTCTCTCTCACCCCCTGGCTTCCCAGCCTGGAGCATCTTCCCCTCCATCTCTGGGGGGCCAGGTGCTCCTCGCCCTTGAGCTCTCTATGTAGACCTGCTTTTCCTTCTCCACCCCCAGCTCCCTCTGTCATCACACTCATCCCGCTGGATTGCAAATTCCTATTCACAACCCTTCGTCCCCCGCTGTCCAGCAGCTCTCTGAAGGGAGGTACCAAGTCTTGTTCTCTGTGTGTCCCCAGTACCTAGCACACAGCAAGGCTCACTAAACCTGTGTTGCATGAATGAACAAACAATGGAAATATTCCAAATCGCTTTTCATCCTGATCCTCTTCATGAAGAAAGAAAACCCAGGCAAGCAGCAGACTCAGAAAGAGAATCCAGAGAGCTGCTTTAGGTTGCGTGCAGCATCCCTGCAGAGCTCGATTCTCTCTAGCTGCTGACTGGGGCTGCACACGGCCTGCAGACTGGGAGGCAGCAAGGACTACATCATAATAACCGTCTATTAAACTTCAAAGGGAGAAAAATTAAAAACATGAATGGAGCTAATTGCTGGCTGCCACAAATTGGTTCCTGGGCATTATAAATGGTTTAATAGTTGGTCTAGATACTACTACGATAGGTCGGTGCCATATACAACTACAAACACAGAGAGATGTGGAGATAACTGAGATAGGCTGTGGCCTCACCAGTGACAGGTCCACAGCCTAAGGGGAAGAACTGTACCCGTCCTGTGTGCCTGGTATAATTATCGGCCACAAAGTAGCCAAAAATGACTCTTGTTCAATAATTACATAACCTGAAGACATGGAGTCTAGGTGAAGCAAACCAAACGATTAGGGACAGTCCTGGCTAGGAGACAGGGTGCCTGGGGCCAGATCAGGCTCTGAAGCAACCAGCTGTGTGCCCACAGGCCAGTCACCTGTCTCCATTACCCAGCGAGGCCAGATATAATACAGTTGGCCCTCCTTGGGTTCCACATCCATGAATTCAACCAATCTTGGATTGAACATACTCAAAAAAAAAAATTGTGTCTGTAATGAACATGTACAGACATTTTTTCTTATCATTGTTCCCTAAACAATACAGTATTTTTTTTATTATTATTTTTAGAGATAGGATCTCACTATGTTGCCCAGGCTGGTCTTGAACTCCTGGCCTCAAGTGATCCTCCCACCTCAGCTTCCCAAAGTGCTGGGATTACAGGAGTGAGCCACTACGCCCAGCAAACAATACAGAATTAGCAACTATTTACATAGCATTTACATTGTATTAGGCATTGTAAGTAATCTAGAGATGATTTAAAGTATATGGAGAGAGTGCCTAAGTTATATGCAAATACTATGCCATTTTATATCACAGACTTGAACATCTGTGCATTTTGGTATCTGCAGAAGATCCTGAAACCAATCCCCCATGGATACTGAAGGATGACTGTACTTGGGTTCATGCATTCACTTACTCATTTATTCAATACATATTTATTAAGCATCTACTGAATTCCTGGCACAACACTAGGCACTGGGGATACCTTGCAATTACAGACCACATACAGGTTGTGCCAAAGAACACAATGTGCACTGATGCTGAGGAACGCATAGGAGCCATAGGGGGACAAGAAGGAGCGAAGGAAACTCGGTTGGGAGAAAACAGGTAAGTTTCCAGAGGGGAGATCTCTGAGTTGGGCTTTAAGTGATAAATAAGAGTTTGTCAGGCAGAGGAGAAGGCAATGCCATCCAAAAGAACAAGAATAGGTTATTAAAAATACATAAAAAGGAAACGTATAGGGAACAGAGAGTGTTAGGAGAGCGTGGGTGTACTCCAAGGGACTTGTTGGGGTCAGTCAGTGAGGTCAGGGAAGCGTCTGGGCATTCTCTTGCAGCCAAGAAGGCAGTGGTGCTCGAACTTCAGCACACAGTGCTATGCGGAGGGTGTGTTAAAGCTCAGATTGCTGGGCCCTTCCCCCAGAAGGACCTGCATCTCTAGTAAGTTCCCAGGTGATGCTGCTGCTAGTCTTGGACCACATTCAAGGAGCCACTGTACTGTGAGGTCCCCCCTTCTCATGCTTTTACATCCAGGTGTGCTGAAGAAAGCAGTTGGCACCACACAGAGCAGAGTGGAAGGGGACAGGCTGAAGGCAGAGAGGCATCCAGGAGGTTTGTAGAGGCTCCTAGAAATAAAAATCCCACCAACTTTCGTAGCTCACGAGTCTTGAACTGATCTTAAGCCCTCAAGTTCACTTCCTTCATTTAGTGATACTGGTGCCTGGGAAAGGAGTGTGATAGCATATCTCCAGGTGGAAGAAGGCTAGTGTTGATTCCAGTTTCACCATCGGGCTTTTGGTCTTATTTCCAATAACTTTTTAGAAGATTTCTAAATTAAAATGGATCAGGATTTAGAAATCCTACAGTTAGGGATTTCTCCTCGATATCAAATAAAAAATCCTTCCCGGAGGCTTTAGGAACTTCCTGGGTTCTCTGCAAACATTTGCACTACTTTCCAGAAGCCCAGAAACAGGCAGTATTGATCAGGCTCAGACCTACTGCACCTAATCCCTTTAAACAAATAAATGTCTAGCCAGCTCCAGGAGACCTTTTCTTAACCTTGGTGCAATTCTCCACCTCCAGGATATTGACCGGCTAGGTTCGAAGAGCTCCTTCAGCTAAATACGACTGAAGTTTTCCTTTCATCAGGAAGGGCTGCACAGAGGATGTAACACATTCTCCGGGCACGTGTTGGCAGACGTGCCCTGGAACAGCAAGCTATCAGCTTACCCACAAGTGAACGATTACCCGGGTGGCATGGTTAATCGCAGCAGCTTCACCATGGTAAAAGAAAAACAACATCCTTTCCATCTTGTCCCAAGGAAAAGAAAGGAGACATCTACCAGTTTGTAAGAGGGTAATTTCCTAATTACCCCATGAAGTTTGTTATTTCTGGTAGGTCCTTTTATCAGGCTGAGAAGGGTGAAATCTGATCCTTCCTTTTGAGATAAAAAATGTTATTGACAGGGTTAGGTTTTCGAGTGTCTCCCTCTATAGCGGGAGGAAGAACGGGCTAATTTCCTCCATCATAGCTGTGGAGGCAGCAGTGGCCTGTGTAGGAGAGGTCCCCAGGTGGAAAGGCCAGGGCTAGTGTATTTCACCTTGGTCACAACCTGATTGTTTGATTACTTGGAAAACCTCCCTCCCGAGTGAGAGGAGGCCTTGGTAGAATACATGACTCATAGCATATTAACTTCTGAACACTTTAGAAATGAAGCTTGCCTCAATTTTCAGCAACCATTAAATTCCCCTCAAGCCATTTTGTGCAAAAAGCAGGGGTGTTCTGGTAGTGATTATCAAACCATAACCAATCCCCAGCCATACATGGGGCACTCCCAGACTGTTGTGCGCTAGTCGGGAAAAGAAACTAACATTTCTTTAGGACATACCATGTGTTCTAGCACTTTTCCACCTCCCATAACCTGGACTCTTCACGACACTCTTGTGTGGCTAGCGTGATAGCTGCTGTTTTATTTATTTTTATTTTTTTTGGAGACAGGGTCTCGCTCTGGTGCTGGGGCTAGAGTGCAGTGGTGTCATCATAGCTCGCTGCAACCTCCAACTCCTGGGCTCAAGCGATCCTCCTGCCCCAGCCTCCTGAGTAGCTGGGACTACATGCAGGCAGCACCATACCGGGGTAGTTTTTCCATTTTTTGTAGAGACAAGGGTCTGGCTATGTTGATCAGGCAGATCTCAAACTCCAAGCCTCAAACGATCCTCCTGTCTTAGCCTCCCAAGGTGCTAAGATTATAGGCATGAGCCACCACGCCCAGGGATAGCTGCCGTTTTAAACTGGGGAAACCGAAGCTCAAAGTCTACATTCCCAAATTGAGGAGCTGAGGAAGACTGCCCAGTCGCATCCCACCATCCCGTATCCTCTCAGAAGGAGGAGGCCATCTCGGTAGCTCTCTGTTTGCTGTCTTCCGCTCTCTGACAGTGGTGGGCTAGCTGGCAGGAGACGGTGGGGACAGACAGACGAAGGGGAGAAGGTGCAAGGGCAGGAGCAGGGGAAACTTGGTACGGCCTGGATGTAGACAAGGGCTGGCACTGGAGGGAGGTCAGGGCTGGCACCAAGAAGAGCAAAGGAGGTGAAACGTGGCTTTGTCCTCTCTCCACTCTCTCCAGTTCCAGAAGGGCCCCCTCCTGGAACCCATTCATTAACGCAACAGCTATTTATTAAGCACCTGCCATGTGTCAGGTACCCTAATGGGCACTGGGGATTTAGCCTGTGGACAATCAAACAAAAACCCCTATCCTAAGGACCTTACATTCTAGAGCTTTCTATGCGACCGCCTCGGACAGTGCTCCTGGGGCTAAGAATTCTCTATGAGGGTGCCCCTACCAGTTCCTGTTTACGAGCGCACGCGCAGACACACACGCGCGCACAGACGTATGCACTCACGGGCACTTCCCCACGCCTGCGCACTGCCCGGGTCTTGCAAGCCCTTCCCACGCCCCGGCTCACACGTGCGCGCACGCACGGACACGCACTCGCTCACAACGCGTGCTCACACCCGCACGTGCACACATGCAAACACGCACACTCACTGCCCGTCTTGCACCCCCACCCCCAGCCAAGCATGCGGTGCTGGGCTCAGCGCGGGGGTCCCGGACTGCGCGGCGATGCCCCAGGGGAGCAAGGAGGCTGCGGGAGCCCCCGGAGCCAGAGTCCAAGTGGTCGCACCTGCCCGCGCTCCCTCCCCGCGGCACAGCAGGGCTCTCTGCAGACGTGGGGCGCGGTGGTCCCCCGTACCCCCCCTCCCCCCGAGCTTGCTGTGCAGCCGGTGTAGACCACCGCAGGCTCCCTCACAGCCACCGACGTCATTGCCTCTTCGCCCTGCAGAGCCGCCCAGGCTTCCCCTCCCAGACCCGGCCTCGCTGGGCTGCTTCCTTCCTTCTCTAATTATTTCTGGGGCCCAGTCTGAAGGGAGGAGAGAGGGAAGCTGTGTCTGCGCCCGCAGTGGTGTTTGGGCAAGGCACAGGTGGAAAACAATTACAGAGCTCTTTGGAAACAGCCTCAGCCCTAGGTCTGCGGCAGAAACTTGGACTCGGTGGCCTCAAACCAGAAGGAGGAGCTCGGTCAGGCAGTGTGGGCCTGTCCCTCAGGGCTGATTGATTAGACACTCCGTCCTCCCAAAGCATTTTCAGTAGGGCGTTTGTTTCCAACCCTAGCAACCGCACCGCCTTCTCACAAACAAGGTCCCTAACGCGGGGCTGTGCCAAGGTCTGCGAGCTCACTGCTTTCTCAGGCCAGCCTCTCCCCTGCCGTCTCAATGGGGGAGAGGGGGGCAGCTCCCTGCCAGCCCACCGTCGTTTCCTTGGCCCAGTCGGCACCTTGCGTTCTCCCATAGCCATTCCTGCCTCCCTGTCCTCTCGAGGAGGAGAAAGAGTGGCAGGGCGGGAGGAGGGCACCCCCAAAAGGACAGCTGACTCCATTCAGAAAGCCCTAGCTCTGAAGGGCCCCTGTCTAACTGAAGGTCCTGACAAGGTCAGGGCGCAGGCAAGCTTTCTGGGAAGGTGGGCCTGAGTCAGTCCCCTCCGGCACCTTTTGTGAATCAAAGTCAGCAGCAAGAGACTCACGTGGGGTCTGGTTCTCCCTCCCTGGTAGGCCACAAGAGAACTCTGTATTTATCCTTGCGCTAAACTTAGTTGAAGGGGAGGAGATGCGAAGCGACTCCCACTCTTTGGAAGGAGAGATATGGACACTGGCTCCTGGGGAGAGCTAGAGCATGTTTCTTCTCTGTGTGCACCTGCGTAGAGCTGAGGGGGTTTGAAGGGAGACTTGCCCTCGTTACCTGCCTACTAGCACTTGCCCCTGAGAGCCTGCACATATCATCTCTTTTAATTCTCAGAGTGTCTCCGCTAGACGTGTATTACCATCCCCATTTTACAGGTGAGGAGACTGAGTTTCAGAGTTGCCAGAGTTCCTACATAGCTGTAAATGTGGGAGGCAGAATAGGAAGAACTAGACTAAATCACCTTCAACTAGTTCTATTGCCAATAGGAATTCTTTTTCCTGGTTCTTGCAACGCAGTGGATAAGGTTGGGAATTAGGATGCCCTCTTTCTACTCCAGCCTCTGCCCTATGAAGGGTCTTTGTTCTTTTCCGCCCCCTAGATTCTCTCACATAGCTTCTCCCTTGCCAGTCTCCTTCCCACCGGCGCACTCCTACACACCTGTCAAGGCCCAGCTAACAAGCCTCTTCCCGATGAACCTTTCCTTGCCCACTCTAGCTTTCGGCCATCTCCCTCTACACTCTAACATTTAGATTCTGTGCCATAAAATCAAACGCTTCGTGGCATTAGTGTCTTTTATGATTCTCTCATTGTTTCTGTTTCATTGGTCTCAATC
Source organism: Indri indri (assembly GCA_004363605.1). Taxonomy (NCBI): domain Eukaryota; kingdom Metazoa; phylum Chordata; class Mammalia; order Primates; family Indriidae; genus Indri; species Indri indri. The sequence goes on from RJWJ010000279.1 coordinate 28,692, forward strand.
CATCAGCCAGGCTGATCTCTGCAAGGGCAGGGACCATGCATAGACACTTCCCTTAGATAGACCCCACTGTTTCCAGTATAGTGCTGGCCACGAAGCCCCACTCAGTCACTCTTGTTCGGCTAATTGGTCAGACATTCTAAACCTGGCCAAATGTGGGCCAAGGAGCTTCTGCTCCAAGACATCGAGGGGTGGTATTATTGTACTGGGCTTTCAGCCATTAATTGGCTAACAGCAACTCCTCCTCACTGGGGGTCTTGCCCGCCTGGTTTCTCCAGACTGTCAAGGATCGCCCTGGATTAGCTGAGAAAGAGAGACAGAGCTTAAGTCTCTGTTCATACTAAGGCACCCAGGGACTACTTAGACCAGGCAATGCTTCTCTAATAACGCCTATGTTATGTGATGATTGAGGATAAATAAATGAAATGCGAACAGTTATGTATATAACATAAAAGATCTAGTCTAAAATTGAAATAAAACCAGAAGGCGAATGATCGCTTTTTGGAGAAGCATTTCTGTGTTTCCTATTCCAAGTTTGAGGCTGTTCAAATATGTCATCTAAGGTCAAGGCTTTTTTTCCTATTACCTTCTCAGCATACGTGAGTGGTCATTCCTTACCTTTGCAGCTTGTAACGCGTTTGTATATCCATCATCTCATGTACCTCTCGCAAAACTTTGAAAGGGAATAACACTAACAACAATAACAATGTTAATTTAGAATGTTGGGTTTTATTAAATACTAGGCACCATGCTAAGGACTTTACATATGTTAACTGGTGTGTTTCTTACCATTTTACAGATGCAGAAACTGAGGCACTGAGAGTAATGGTGTTAGACCATACAACCTTCCAAGTGGTAAAGTCTGGATTTGAACCAGGTCCCTGACCTACAAGCTGGCAGATATAGGGACACCTGCCAGCATGAGGCCCCCTTGCCTCATGCGTGTGGCTGCATCCAGTGCTCATTTAACTCAGTCCTTCCAGGAAGCCCCTCTCACGCTGCCAGTAGGACAGTCCCAGCTTCATTCCTTGGGAAGGTTCAGTTACTGGCTTGGTATCCTGGACTCAAGGGCAGGGAGACTAGAGATCTGGGCCTGGAATGAGACCACTGAGCCTGACAGCTTGCCCTGCCGCTTGCTAGCCAGGTGTGACCCTGGTCATTCACTCAACCTCTCAAGACCAACATTTCTTTATCTGCAATTTAGGAATGATGAATCTAAAATATCTGACAGGGCTGTTGTAAGTATCCAATGAAAGCGTAAATATAAAGCACTTCTAATATTAATAAAATTCCTCTCCTCTTCCCTTTCCCCTGACGGTCCAGGGGCGCAACTCACGTATAGCCACAGGGCTTATTATAGTGAGCTGACTCGGTTATCCGGTGGGCACACTCCTGAAATAAGGAGCATGGCTCTCTGGAAGGAGTGCCCGCTGCTGTTACCCTCTGGGGAGAAGGCCTGTCTTCATACTGCAAGTAAGAATTCAGAAAGTACGTTTTGGGTGGGAGAGAGAGCTCTGGCCCCTGGGCCTTTCTCTCAAGCCTGGACCTTGAGGACTGTAGACAGGCTGTAGGGTGTCCCTTGGGGACAGGTGGGGCTGGGCAGAGAGGCCTCTCTCTGTGGACCACACGGTGCAGAGGTCGCCCTAAAGGTTCCTTGCAGTTTGCTCTCTGGCTGTTAGTCCCCACTTGAGTCACATCTTGTAAAGCTCCAGCCTGGTCTCAGCTGTGTCACTGAGGACAACAGGGGATCCAAGTCTGGGCCATTGGCTAAATGAGAACGGCAGTGCAGGCCAGCCAGCAGGGAACGTCCTTGGCGGGAATATCCCCAAGGCAGGGGGAACCAAAAGCAGATGCAGGAGACACATCCGCCCAAGTGCAGATCTTCCCTCCCTGCCAGCGCTCCCTGTGTCCGCACGCAGCCGCGTTCCGGGTCTTACTGAAGGCTCTTGAATGCCGAGAGCTCCACGGGAGGAAGAAGATGCCTGGGCTCTGAGTAAGGAAACTGACATGAACACCACCTTCTGCCAGGTAGGGCTGCTAGGAGCTTCATGGGCATTTTCTCACCTGATCTTCACAATGACCTACAAGGTGCTGTGACCTTCCCTCACGTTTGGGGAAACTTGCCCTTGGAAACATCGGCTGGTTCACTCGAGGGGCCCAGGTAGTGTGTGGCTGAGCCAGGTCTCCGGGACTCACCTGCCCTTGGAAACATCGGCTGGTTCACTCGAGGGGCCCAGGTAGTGTGTGGCTGAGCCAGGTCTCCGGGACTCACCTGCCCTTGGAAACATCGGCTGGTTCACTCCAGGGGCCCAGGTCATGTGTGGCTGAGCCAGGTCTCCGGGACTCACCTGCTCGCGCTGTCTCCACACTCCGTGCAGCGGACCTGGAACAGCTTAGCCTCCTGTGGCTCTTTGTTTTCCTTTGAGAGAAGGGAGGCGATGTTTATTTCACTGGCTGGGGTGGTGAGGTCTTTATCGCCCTCGCAAAGCATGTATTAAATCCCTAATTGTGCATGGCACTGAGCGCAGCGCTGAGCTATTTTGTACACAGAAATAATTAAGAAAAGTACACAGACAGGGCCTCTGCCCTCTGGGAGCACGTGCTGGGGCACGTGAAGGTGGGCTCAAGCGCCATCTGTGGCACCGTTTTCCTGGGCCACGTCACAGCCAAGACTGCACCCCTTTCCTTAGCAAAGACATGTCTGGCTGAGAGGGACAAATGGGCATGGAGGTGAGGGAGGGTCTTCCCAGATCATCCCTGCTGCTGGGAAGGGCCACAGAGGGGTTAAGACTTTGGGGGTAGGTAGAGGCGGGTTGGAAGCCTTCTCATGACCTGTGTGACCTTGGACGAGTTCCTCGCCTTCTCCAAGCTTTCTCACAGGCGCGTTGTGTGTGTTCAGTGAGATAATATACGGAAAGCACTTAGCACAATGCCCAACATATTGTCAGTTGTCGGTTATTGCTAGCTACTATGACAGCAGTTGGATAGGTGGCTTGTCCCCAAAATGGATTTAGGGCTGAGGGAAAGGTTTGTGCTTAAACAGTGCTGGGAAGAGGATTGCATGGTGGAGTCACCCCGTCGCTGCCGCACTGCCCCGTGGTTGCGGCAAGGCTGCAGGGCCCTTGCTTTTCTCCCCGTCTCATTGTCCTGAGCTGACCAGGGCTTGGCCTTTGTGGAGCAAATCTTCAAGCGTCGGTCTCTGAGTCGTTGGTCTCTAGTTCTTCGCTCCGGAGAGATGCGTGGCTTTCCTGAGGCAAAGGACTTGAAGGAGCCATGAAATACAGCAGACTGGAAGACTTAGTGAACTGCACACAGCAGGAACTCAATAAATGCTGACCGACTGGGATACCTGGGGCCCCAGTCCTCCCAGACCTCCAGAGGCGGCTGCCGTCCTTACGGTACTTGCCTGGGCAGAGCCGGCGACCGCGTAGGAAGATGTGGGGCTGCCCGGGGCTGCCATGCGGGTGGAGCGCTCCTGTGCGCGTCCCCCAGCTGGCGCCCCTTGCCACCCATAGCTGGATGGGGTGACCGAGGAGCCTCGGTAACACAAGGGCACACGCTGCAGAAAATCTCCTTTGTTTCTTCTTGGCAAGGCCCTGCAAGACACAGCCTTCACGCTTAATGGCCTGGCAGCGGCGAAAAGCTCTGCAGCACTAAGGGAGAAAAAGATTAAACAATCGAACCGAATGCAAACATCCCGCCCTGCCTCCCCCACCGCGCCCGCACCTGACACGGTGAGCTGTCTCCCAGCCAGTTCCCCTCCCAGGCAGATAATATTTATTCCATGAGGCCCTGGCACCGTCCTGAACAAGACAATGCTTGATTGTTTCTTGCTCCCCCGCCCCTCCCGGCAAACGATGGGCTGCAGCACCGACGTGACGGGGGAAGGAGCCACGCTGCTGTCCTTCTCGTGGGACCCGCTCTGGGCTGTCAAAGCACGCCTCCACAGGCGCGGGCGGGGACGGGTGGGGGGCGCGGGCTCCCAGATTAGCGCTGCCACTGCCCAACCTGCTTGGAAAGTTTCGCCCTTTCGCAGAGTTCCTGGCAGCTGTGACCACTTAAACGGCTCTTGCTTCCATTAAACAGGAGAGTCATTAAGTCACGGGGCTTAATGCGGCTCTAAAGGACCTGCTCTATTCCCCGGTGAAAAGTGCCAATTCATTGCTTGGCAGGTAAACCTGGAGATTCGCAGTCAGAGGTGAGTTTCTCTAGCATTAGGGATTGGTGACTGACCCCAGCGTGACCTCGTGCTAAAAAGCAGTCTTGTGGGAGTCAAAGAAGCCAGCACCTGCGATGCGGTGAGATGCATCAGTGAGCTGCGTAACATACGAGGTGTCCCAGTTGGTGTCCCAGGTTCTCAGCGGGGTCTCAGTCTGTTCAGGCCTGAAAGGTGCGGAGGGATCTCTTCTCAATGTTAGGGTTTATCAGCTGGGCGCAGACTGAAGGCTGAGACATTTTGTGTCACCCCAACCAAAGTTTCCTTCCTGCTGAATGGCTGTCGGGGGCTGGGACTAAGGAGTTAGTTCTCCCATCCCTCCTTGAGACTAGGGATGGTGTCCCTTTCTTCCTTGAACAGTGCCTCCTGGCACAGCGCCTGTAGACTATGTATAGAAAGGAGGGGCAAGTGGTGACCTGGGGCTCACCTACATTATCCTCACTCAGCCCCAGCCCCCAGAAGCTGGGCCACCGGAACACTATGACTGCTCACGAAGGCAAAGTGAGGACTGACTTCTGGGGGTATTCATTGGCTTTTGAAAGCTTTCATTTAATCTAACTCAAAATTAAGTGAGGTGAGCAGGGGAGGTATTACTACACCCATTCTACAGATGAAGAAACTGAGGTTCGGGAATGTTAAGTGATATCTAAGCAAGCATCTAAAACCCCAGGACTTTTGATTCCTGGCCTGGTGCCCTGACCATGTTAACCCACAAGCTCTCTCTGACGTGGCTGCGGGACTCAAGGACCCGACTTCTAACCTGGTCTCCGTCCCCCTTGCCAGCGTCCCCTTCATGCTTGTCAGGACGCAGCCAGGCTGCCCCCTCACTAGAGGCCTGGAATTGGAAGGCAATCGCGAGAAAGAGGAAACGACCTTGCCCATTTCACTGAGGTCAGAAAGCAGCTGTGAGAGTGAAAAAGTTTGGAGCTGGTGTCTTTCCCGACATGGGGAGGCTCCTTGCATGCCCCATCTGCTCGGCAGCCTCACTCTGCTGGGCCTGGATGGGAGGGGTTGGCTGCACCTGCACGGAACCGAGAGCCTCGAGGCCATGGGGACTGGGGTAGGACGAGGCTCACTGTAACTCTGGCGCGGGGGACAAGCCTCACGCTGTCCCGTGGCCGTGCAGTGCTCTGGAGACACCGCTCCTTACAAGAACCCTGATGGGCTCCATGATCCAGGGCTAGCGAGGTTCGACCCCGGCTGGAAAACCTGGGGTAACTGACAGTCTGGCTCATCCCGTGTGGGATTACTCAGCCTATAAAAGTGCTATTTATTTGTTAAGGGAGGGGCAGATCCATATCCCATCCGTTGACACCTGGATGGCAGAGGAGAGGGAGCCGCACCTCCTTGCCCATCAGCGCCTCGGCCGTGGCACTCCCCGCCGAGCTGACGTGGCGCAAGGGAAGCACACCTGGTGGGTGAGTGCTGGGAGAGCCTCCCGCTGGCAGCTGCCGCCCCTGCCGAGAGCGATGATCGTCACTCGCGGAATGGACAGCCAGGCGAGAACCTGAGGACACAGTTCCAACACGTTTCCTGGCAATTCGTGCCCCAGAGTGGGCCTGGCCTTGTCAGTGAAACCAGGCTCGCCAGCTCCCAGGAGCTGCCCCCCAAGAGTCTCGCAGGTTCCCCAGCATTTCTTTCCATGGCCATGTTAGTTTTGGCTTCAAGACCAAATGAGTAGAAGACTCGGGAGGTTTTAAATCTTCGACTGCAGGTCTGAACAGGGCACACCCGCCCTTTGACCGTGGCGTCTTCGTGTTCAGAGGGCGGGGGGCAGAGGGGAGGAGCTACCTAACGTTTTAGAGGGGGCGATTGACTTGGCTTCAGGGTGGTGTCGGAGAACGGGGGTTACTGTGAGAACCACTGGCATTTGGAAAGTGCTTAAGATGCACGGGCCCCCGTCCTTGCTCCAGCTGAACCAACTGCGTGACCTCAAGCAACCGAGTTGGCCTTTCTGGAGCTCCGTTTCCTCACTAGCAAATGGAAGAAAGTGGGTTGATGCTGTCCCAGGGCCCCTTCCAGCCCAGCATTTTATGATCATGCAAGTACTGATCTCAGTACTAAAGTCCCTTATTTACAAAAAAAACGCCACTGGCACACCTCAGGTGGGACATGTGCTTTGAGTTCTTTTTCCTGCTGTGCTGTGAGGTTCTCGGTGCTCCACCCCATGCCTGCCCGTCCCCTTTGCCTGCCACAGTTTCCATGCCAGGAGCCTTGCCCTGTGGCCTCTGCTGTCCTCTGGAGCCCTCAGAGGGTGCGTCCAATGGCCACAGTAGGGCCAGGAGCTCTAGGTCTCCATTTCAACCTCAGGGCCTGACTTGCTGGGTGGTTGCAGGCAAGACGTAGCTTCTCTGAGCCTCGTCAACCAAATGGGAGACGTAACCACCCTGGGAAGGCACTTCAGGAGGCTTCGTGGAGGCAGCAAGAGGAGCGTGAAGCAGCCTCATTGTGGAGGCCGAGCATCCAAATCCCAGCGCCTTTGGGAGCCAGCGGCCCGTCACTAATGGGCTCCACGCTCAAGGGCAGTGTTGGTTTCCCAGTGTTCGTGGAACTGAGGCCTCCTGGCAGGTGCTGGGTGATTTGTTCACATGCATTGTGCGCTTGGACCAAGACACCCTCTTTTTGGATTAGTTCTGAGCCTGGTTTTAAAGCACGTTGCTGGGACGGGGAATGGTTTTGCAATGCGTCTCAGCAAGCTTTTTACAACCTCACTCATCGGGCCTTGGGGAACTGGGCTTACTTCAGCCAGTCGGGCTTGGGTGCCGCGCTGGAGGCTGCTGAGTCACACGGGCAGAGGCCCGTTACCTGCCAGACGTGGCTTTTCTGGATCCACCTTTCCGGTGTGATGAGCCCACAGGATTAATCCGAGCGCTCCTCCCTCCCCTCCTGTCTTCACTCCCTCCCACCCGTGCCCTTCACCTGCGGCTTTTGCTCCTCAGGTGGGAGCTCCGGAGCTGGAAAGGAAAGGGCAGTTGCTGACTCAGACTCCAAGAGCTTCTCCCTGAGACAAGCCAGGCACTGGCCTGATAACCTGAGGGATGAAGGGGCCTCACTTTGCAAGAGTCCCTCCAGTGGACGTGAGAGCAAACAGAGAGGGTCCTTCAGAACCATTCAGAACTTCTGTGTGTTCCCAAATCCGCCCATCTCTCAGGCCTCGATGGCGTTGAGTGTCTATTTCCTCTGGCCAGAATCCTTGTGCGTCCTCACCTGCCTGGCCCGTTCTTACCTATCCTTTCAGACTCACTCTTCCAGGAAGCCAATCGCTTATTCAATAAGTATTTATGAAGCACCTGCTATGCACGAGGCACTATTCTAGAAGTTGGGATACAGCAGTGAACAAAATAGCCCCAGAATGGAGATTACAATGAGGTGGGGCCAGCAGACCACACAAGTACATACATATCTGAGATGTCAGGTGACAAAAATGAAGCCAATTGAGAGAACAATGAGGAAAGGAGTGAAGTTTTGGTCAAGGAAGGCCTCCCTGAGGAAGCAACATGTGAGCAGGACCCAAATAAAATTAGGGAGTGAGCCTCTTAGATATCTGAGCACTTCAGGTAGCAGAGACAGTAAGTGCAAAGGCCCTGAGGCAGAAATGGGTTTGTGTTTAGGGGACTCAAGAAGGCTGGTAGAAATGGAGATCAGTGGGTGAAGGGAACAGTAGTAGGTGAAAAGGTCAGACAGGTGATGGGAGCAAGATCCCTCAGGGCTTTGTGGACCCCTGTAAGGACTTCGACTTTCACTGGGAAGCCGCTGAATGTTTGTACACAGAGGAGTGGCATAATCAGACTCAGGGTTCACCAGGATCCTCTGCCTTATGCAGACTAGACTGCAGGGTACAAGAGTGGAAGCAAAGCTCAGCGTGGAGGCAATTTCAGTCATCCAGGCTAAAGAAGATGGTGTGTTCGACGAGGGCAGTAGCTATGGAGATGAAGAGGGGTGGTCAGAATCTGGAAATATTTTGAAGGTAGAGCCAACAGGATTTCCTAAGAGATGTCGGAGAAATTGAGGGGTCAAGCGTTTGGTCCAAGTGATCCGAGAATGGAGCTGCTGTCGGCTGAGATGAGGAAGGGTCTGGCTGAAGCAGGTTTGGCGAGATGGGGAAGACCAGGAGTTCGGTTCCAGACGGTTAGGTCTGAAATGCCCACGAGATGACGAGTGAACATGTACAGTGGGCAGTAGGCCAGCAGGGCTGGCCTTCGGGGTGTTCATACCTGGAGACGTTATCTGGGGTGTTGGTATTAAGCTGCCATCAAGTGTGGCTGGTAGGTCAAGCAGTGGGGAATGGACCCCTGGATCTGGCAACACAGAGGCCACTGGTGGCCTTGTCGAGGGCAGTTTGAGAGGTTCAAGAGAGAACTGGAGAAGAGAAATGAGAGATAGTTCACATAAACAACTCTTCTGAGGAATTTCACTGGAAAAGTGATCAGAGAGGTGGGTCGTGAAATGGAGGAAAATGTGGGTCGAGTCTGTTGTTTAAACCGAGTTGACTCGGTAATCAGTTAAGGAACTGTGGCAGCCATTGCCACCTATGTTGAGAGCTTAGCCCAGGGCCAGGAGAGGGGATGGAGAAAGGTCGTTTTCTTCTTCTCCCCATTAGCTCTGCTCAGGAACCCTCGCCAGTTCTGCTTGTGTTCCTCACTAAATGGCAAGGGATGTGGGCACTTTTATTTCAGAATCTTCTGCAGACGTCTAGTCTCTCTGGTACGTGGCAGACCAAGGAGACTCCCGCCGTTTCACATCCAGTGCCCACCTACCGTGCCATGTTGGCTCTTTTCTAGAAGATTGACATTTAGCTATATAAAGTGTTGATGATGCCTGACTCGTGTGTTACAACATGATCTTGTGACTACACGGTGATGCGACTCACCACTTCCATGTAGGCACAATACGGTTCATAAATTTTTACAATACTCAATCAATAAGAATGGTGCACCACGGAACTATTTAGTCTTTAAATCCCTGGAGGTCAGTGCCAGGTTCTTGATCTTTCTATGAATATTCAAACAATGGCTAACCCATTCTTACAAGAGTAATAGAGCATGCATCTCCTAGACGACAAGACTTTCATTCTCAGGGAAGATGAGGTATCTATGCCTCACGCTACATATAAATCGGTAAGAACCCACACAAATGTCTGGTTGTGTATTACAAACTCTACATGAATGCCAGTAGAACACAATGGTAACCAATAACATCGATGCCATAAATAATAACACTGAGATAGAAATGGGTGGCTCATGTTGGAGCTGGTTGGGGATGCTTCTTCCTTATAACAAGCACATGGTTCCTTTAGAACCTCTTTATTGCAATGCACAAGGAGACATCATTCTCCCCTTTATGTCTTGGTAGGGTAGTAAATAAAAACAGTGAGGTCTGTCAGGTCTATATATTTTTTTCTTTTTCTTTTTTGCCCAGAATCTTAGCTTGCGAAGATCTATATTAAAATCCCTACTTTGCTGTGTCACTGTGAGACCATGAGCGAGTTACGTAACATCTATGAGCTCTGGTTTCCTCATCTATAGCATGAGAATGGTAATACCTACCTCGCAGGGTTACTGCGGAGTTCTATTTAAATAGAATAGACAATTAATGATACAATTAGTATAATTAGCAGGGGTAGCTGGGGTGTTGGGCCGGCAGTGATGGGCATAGCAGCATTGCTAGGTGTGGAAGGGAGGGAGACTGACCTCCACCCTTCTCTCCTCATTCTAAATCCTATTAGCAGACAGGTTTGGCGATGATCCACATCATTCGTCCACACTGGCTTTCACACATTCACTTAATAATTTATTGGCCGGGTGTGGTGACTCACACCCATAATCCCAGTACTTTAGGAGGCTAAGGCGGGAGAATCGTTTGGGGACAGGAGTTTGAGGCCAGCCTGGGCAATACAGCCAGATCCCATCTTCACAAAAAAATTTTAAAAATTAGCCAGGTGTGATGGCACATGCCTGTAGTCCCAGCTACTCAGGAGGCTGAAGCAGGAGATGTCTTGAGCCAGGAATTCAAGGCTGCAGTGAGATATGATTGAGCCATTGCAGTCCAGCCTGAGCGACAGAATAAGACCCTGTCTCTTAAAAAAGTTAATAATAATAATTTATTGAGAGCCTTGGAAATTCCAAACAACAAAAATCCCTGCCCTCATGTAGTTTATGTTCTAGGGAGTTTAGGGAACAATCTGGGTCACCCCAGATTTAATATAGCTCTTTCACGCCTCTCATCTTTATTGCTTTAAGTTACCTTCCAATCACCAACCCATCCTGCTCCAGGTAAGAGGAATAAACTGAGGTGACTTAGGCCTTCTGTAGGCATGCACCAGCCGCTAGCTAGTCAATTTCTCCTAGTGCCAGGGACTAAACAAGTTCCACAGTTTGGGGTTTTTTTCCTAAGGCTATTTTATTTTTTCTCAGAGTACAAGAATTGTTTCCCCGATTGAGTAAGAATTCATGCCCCTCTTCCCTGTAACTGGCTTTTGTGGCGCACTGAGAATCACTGCAGCACTTTGGGATAAACTTGCCACAGAACTCTGTGCCTCGCTTTGCTCTTTGACATGGCATGGGGCAGGGGGTGGAATAAAGGAGTCCTAGGTGCTCAGAAAAGAGGAAAAACTTAGAATCCCCTGGGGTAGATGGTGAGAAGGAGGCTGGGACAAGGACAGAGAGGTGGACCCTTGGAGCCTGGGCTCCGTTTGAAGTCCCTGCTCTCCCGGAAATAGATCATGAAGCTATTTAACAAAAAATAAGCTGTATCATTGCAGGTAATCATAGCCAGGTGCTTCTCTTTTCAGATCTCAAGCATGAATACCTGTCCCCTAGCTGTCAGTGTGAGTGCAATGCAAGCTTCAGTCTTGTCAAGTGTGGACAGTGATGAGAGGGGTGAACTAGTTTGGCACCAAGATGAACCCGTCACCTAAAACTCAACTCAACCCCAGGGATTTCTGAGCTGTCGAAGAAAGTTGATGACTTTCCTTGCTTAATCAGGTCCTGTTAAGCTCCCCTGAGGCTAAATAGGGAAGAAGGGGCCATGAATTTTATGTCTTTCTGTGGGAATGTATAATTTCCAACAGCAACAACCCTTCCTCCAAATAAACATATATTTAATTTTTTAAAAAAACCACAGCGTTCTCTGCTCGTAAAATTAGCACAAAACTACCCTCCTGAATGCCCTCTTCCAACAAAAACACTAACCCCTCTTTTACAGAAATTCTGGAATTTCCATGGGTTAAACTAAATCAAATTATGTTGAACCGTTTCTCCCACCTCAGTTCTTTGTTATCTGTCCTTTATTTTCAGTGTACAGCGAGAACTGCTAGATGCTCAGAGAAAGTCTGTCCCAATGCCCAGAAAATAGCAGCTCCCGTTTCTCTGACTTTGTACCCACAGGAACTTCAGAACAGGCAGGTGCTTCTGTAACTGAACACCAATAATTAAGGACTTAGTGAGCTCTTTATGTTTTACTAACCCTTAAGTCAACAGTCTGCTACTCATTCATTGGCACATTTCTCTCAAGTGATAATTGCTACTCTTCCCACAGGTAAGTTTTTCTAGAAAAAATGATTCAATGTTGGGTAACTTTAGCCAGGCCAAGAATAACCCAAGCCCTTAACCCTATTCAATTCCAATGAAAACTACATACTAACCTCACCAGAACAAAAAAAGACATTGTCTAAAAATTAAACTAATTACCATCCCCCCTTCAAAAATATAACATTTCATCATATGTAGAGGCATTATCAGGAGGGGTTCCTGGACTCTGGGGCCAGACAGACCTGGTTTGAATCCCTGTTTGGAACCAGTAACTACCCATGTGACCTTAACCAAGTCGCTCGGCTTCTCCACGTCTCCTTCATAGGGTGTTGTTAGACTTGTGCAAATAAGAGAACACATTGCAGTGTCTAGATGATAGATAGTGCTCGATCATTTAAAAGAAAATTACTTTGATGGTCATGATTTCAGTTAACATTAATATGAGCAGCCAAGCTGTAGATACCTGTAGGCCAGCAGAGATTCGTGCTTCTATATATACTAAGAATTTCTGCTCTAGGAAAAGACAATAAAAATATTAGCTCCCATCACAAAAGACCACATATTTATGATTCCATTTATACGAAGTGTCCAGAGTAGGCAAATCTGTAGAGACAGAAAATGGATCAGTGGTGGGAGATGGGAAATATGGGAATGACTGCTGATTGGGATGATGGAAATGCTCTAAAGTCAATTGTGGTGATGGCTGCACAAGTCTGTGAAGATACTAAAAACCACTGCATTATACACTTTAGATGGGTGAATTGTATGGGATGTGAATTATATCTTGACAGAACTGTTATAAAACTATATATTATCTCCCATTTATTGCTAAGTTAATCCTTATAATAGTGCATGGTTTTTATTTCCCCGTAGTCAAGAAAACTGAAGTAAGACATGTTAAGCAACTTAACATGGCCCATAAAATTAGACGTGATGAAGCCAAGATTGTTTATTTACTGATTGACTGATTGGCTCTCAGGTTCACAGAATTGGATTAATCACAGTCATTGGTTCATGGCACATTATCACCATTGCTTCATTAAAGGCCATCTTTTATTTTACTTTATGTATGTATTTACACTAAGTAATATAATAAGCACTTCAGAACCCACTGCCCAAACTGAGACCAGAACGTTACCAATAACTTACAACACCCTGTATGTTTTCTCCTTTCCAGCCCCATCTCCTGCCAGAAATAACCACTTTCCTAAATATTGTGCTTAGCATTTCTTTGCCTCTTTTAAAAGTTTTTTTTTTTTTTCACAGCAACGTGTGCACCTAAATAGTATGTTTGGTTTTGCTTGGTTTAATTTTTCTTAGTTTTCAAACTTTATAAAAACTATATCATGTTGTAATGTGATGTTCTGGGATTTGCTGTTTTTCATTCAACATGATACTATTTAGAGCTATATCTCTTTTGTTTCCTTGCTATAGAATATTCCACTTTAGGAGTATATTATTATTTATTTATGCATTCTCCTTTCAATTGGTATTTAAGTTGGTTCTGGGTTTTTGCTATTTTGTTAATTTCAGCTATGATTAGTCTTTGTATATGTGTCTCCTGGTATACACGCACTAAACTTTCTCATGGGTATATACTTGGAGAAATAGGAAATATGTCTGATAGATTTTCTGGGTATCTAAGCATTCAACTTTACAAGATAATGCCAAGTTGTTTTCCAATTTCCCACCAGCAATGTGTATGAGATCCTGTTGATATTCAACATTTAGCATTGTCAGATTTCTTAGATTTTTTAATCAAATGAGTGTAAATTGCATTTCATGGTGATGAAATGTGATTGGCCTCTTCTTGATTGTTAGTGAAGTAAGCAATTTATTTATAGATTTATTGGTCATATGTGTTTCTTGTTCTATAAATGCTTCTTTATGATTTTTGCCCATTTTTCTATTGAGTTTTTTTCTTATTTGTAGAAGTGCTTTATATATTTTTAAAACTAATCTTTTGGTAGCTATATGTATTTTAAATGTTTTCTCCAAGTTTGTGGCTTGCATTTTTACTTTGTACAGAACATCTTAGTTTTAACATAGCCAAATGTATGTATCTTTGCCTTTATAATTAGCAATTTTTGTGTCTTGATTAAAAATTCTGTCTTTTTCCAAGGTCATAAAGATATTCATTCACATATAGCTTCTGAAAGTTTTAAAGTTTTGTTCTGGCATTTGGATTCTTAATCCATTTGGAATTGATTTTTGATAGTATGAGATAGGAATCTATTTTCAATTATTTCTATTTAAAAGGCCACCTTTTCCAGTGAAGGTAGGATCGAAGTCTAGATCTATCCAACTTGAAAGCTCATGCCCTTAATCACTAAGCTCTTCCAGGGAAAGGGCGGCTTGGCATCAGACTGTTTAATGAACGAGTGCTGGGCACCAAGGAGTAAAGAGGAACAAAACACAGTTTCCCAGTCTGCTGCCCATTAGCAGGAACCGAGGGCTAGATAGGGTCCTTCTTTTTACAAATGACTTCTCCCCCTTCTAAGTTGTATGATAACATATTCCAGGTCATCTTTGGCATTGGCAGTTCCACAGAGAGGTTCCTATGATAACTTCTGGGTCCCACTTCTTTATTCCTTGTTTCCTTCATTTCTCGAATGTTAATGTGACATTGTGGAAAAGAACATAGATTTAGCACCTAACAGACCTGGTTCTAGGGCTTAGTTCTGCCACAAAGCAACCTTGGGGAAATTAAACTCTTTATGAACTTCAGGTTCTTCCTCAATAAGATGGGAATAATAATACTTACCTCACAGAGTTGTTGGGAGGATTACATATAAGGTGACACACAGAAGGCATTCAGTAAGTGTGAGTTACCCTCTTTTCTGTCCTGACACTGCCCCTCACTTGCAAGTTACCAAGTAATCCACTTCTTCCGCGTCTCCCATAGATTTCCACCTACCATTCTACTTTCTGTCTCTGTCTAGCTTAGGCTCCCTCACCACAGCCCGTTTCTTGATTTCTGCATCTCTGGGGTAGGGACCAGAACACAGTAGCAAAATCTAGAGTGGCTGGCAGTGTCGAATCACTGCGTTGCAGCAACAATATTCCATTGGGCTTTGTTTATGAGTTGCCACTGAGCCTATGACTGAAGAGTAGGGGTCGGAATGTGGTAGCCCACACCCCATGTTTCTGTGAGTTGCCCTCCCTTATTGAACTTTCCTCTCTCCTTTTTACCTAGAATATAGCCACTAGGGCCATTTTGCTCACCGCATTCTTCCTGTGCTTGACAACTTCCCCACGCTCCCCAGAATCGCCCCACGCCCTGCACGGCCACTGCGCTCCAGCCTGGCCGTCCCTCCTCCCTGCTTCGCTGACTCCTCTCTAGGATCCCTGTAGACCTGCTCCTGTTTTACAAACATTCATTAGTAATAACAATGATAGCATTTTATAATTATAAGAGGCACTTTCATATCTATTATCTGCTGACAGCGTGAAGAGGAAAACATTCGGGCATTTTTATCCCCACTCCATTGATGAGGCTTGCAGAGTGACTTGTCTGAGGTGGGGTCACACCACAGGCAAATGGCGGAGCTGGTATTTTAACTCAGAACCAGGGCTTCTGACTCCAAGGCCATAGCTCTTTGCTTAATATCATTCAAGTACCGCTTAGCATTCTTGGCTTTCAAGCATAAAAATAGACCCTGACTAATTTAAGGAAAAAGGACTACATTGGAAGGAGACTGGATACTGAGTAGCTCACAGAATTGAAGAGAGAGGGCTGAAAAACCAAGTCTTGGGAAGCTGAAGAACCACGATAGCGGCCGGGCGCGGTGGCTCACGCCTATAATCCCAGCACTCCAGGAGGCCAAGGCGGGAGGATCACTTGAGCTCAGGAGTTCGAGAGCAGCCTGAGCAAGAGTGAGACACCCTGTCTCTACTTAAAAAAAACATAAAAATTAGCTGTGCACAGTAGTGTGCGCCTGTAGTCCCAGCTACTCAGGAGGTTGAGGCAGGAGGATCTCTTGAGCCCAGGAGTGTGAGGTTGCTGTGAGCTAGGCTGATGCCACAGCACTCTAGGCCAGGTGACAGAGTGAGACTCTGTCTCAAAAAAAAAGAAGAACCAGGATCCCAACATCTAAGGGACAAGAGGTCACAGACTTTACAGATGGGGGTCATTGGGGACACAGCTCTATTTCCTTTCTATCCCTCAGTGTCCCCACCCGAAATGGTAGTCCTCAGTAGAAAAAGGGCTTAGCTCACTCACGCACACTTGTGCTGGAGGTGGGGGTAGAGGGACTTGATTGCCAGCTTCACAGGACCTCTGCGTTGCAGAACGGTGGCTCCCACGGAGAGCTGACAAAAATGGCAGATGTCCAGCACAGCCTCCTAGATTATCATCCGGTCTGTCATCCTCCCCTCTGTGTGGTTTGAGGACCCTGTCACTTCAGCTGGCCTGTGAGCTTCTGCTGGGCAGCTCTCCCAGCCCAACTCCTCCCAGGAATTTCACACACACTGCCATGTACACAGTAAAGACTTAATAAGTGATCTCGGAATGACTGCATTAAGAAAACAGTCCCTGTTCTCAGGGTTTGGACTTAAGGCTAAGTGTTTTGGCTTTGTTCGAATTTGCTTTCCCGGTAAAAACAAAAACAAAAGCCAGCCATCAAAACAGAGAAAAAGGCCCTTCCTCGCGTGTGTGCCCAGGTGCTGAAGCTGGCTTTGAGAAGCTCGGGCGAGACAGGCACACTCCCACTCAGGCCCTCATTGATCCCCACCACCTGGCCGAAATGCTGACTGCTTCCGCCTCTCACCCCTTGGCGGGGAGGATTCCCTGGTTCGGCACAAACAGCAGGGTAAGAGGGAAGAACAACAACCCCACACAGCACACAAAGCGCCACCTCGAACTCCACAACTGACGTAACTCTATATATAGCCTCGTCATTCATCAACAGGTGATGAGCTATAGGAACCTCACTGGGTCCTGTCCCTGCCCAGGGCTCTTTGCATGTTCACCGCGTGCATTCTTCGTCCAAGCTAAACAGAGTGCTGGGTGGGGTAGTGCTTCTTGCACTATTTACAGGCCCCTGGGATTTTTCCTTATCCCAAAGGACCGTGAAGGGAACAGGCTGACCTCAGCAATTTCTGTGGTGAGGTCACAGGGCTCTGGGAGGGCCACCTGAGCCTGGGAGACTGAACCCAGGCCACTGAGCTTTAAAGATAGGGATGGAGCTAGAGAGAAAAACGGGCAGAAAGGGGAAATTTGGTTCAACTAATTCTAAGCCTCAGTTAAAAAATTTTATGGTCAGGTTCCAATTATCCTTCTCAACATATCAAATTTTTACGATGTTCCAAATGTCAAAGTTGGAAAGAGGCTACAAATCAAAACAATCTGGTGACTCCTAAAGCCCCAAATAAGCCAAAATTGACCTTAATTATTTAACCACCCTAGGCTAAGTGGGCTTCAGATGACCTGATGACCTGTAAACTAGAATCTAAATCAACCTTCCTCTCACTATCACAGAAAACTCTAGAATGTGACATTGGGAAAAACGGGCTTACATTTCAAATGTTCCGCCTCCTCTCTGTGGTCCTGGACAGAAGCTGAGCCAGCCAGTGCCTGTGGTCATCTGTAAAATGGGAGAGTAAGGCTTGCCCCAGCTCCTGCAAAGGTTTCTTCAGAGATTCAAAAGATGTTGATGCAAACGAGAGCACCCCAGAAGTGGGGGTCACACTGGGCACTCACATCTAGCGGGGTGTTTAGGTGGCTCCTCAGTACAACACTGTCCATATCTACCCCACTTCCCTTTACAGCCTTTACTTTCGCTCCTTTCTCAAATATCTTACGCTTCATCTCTTACCACATACTTCTTTTCGAGATTCTTCTTTCCCCATCCTGGGCCTTGGTTAAGATTTCCCAAAGGTATTTTCATGCACCGCCAGTTCCCAAAATGGCCCACGATAAAAGGAGGTTCTAAGAACAAATCAGTTTGAAAAACAACGAGCGCCATAGCTCTCTTCCAGAAAGTCACAATTCTCATTACGGCTCTGAGAAGCGTTGCAGGAAGGAAGCTTGTCTACCTGTGCACCTTAATTAGTTAGCACTGTCATAATTAATTTGACCACAGAACTCATTTTTCAAATATTGCCTGTTAACACTCCCAAAATTATAGGTTGGGAAATGTCCTAGATGATGTTGATGATGTAATGATGTTGCCCATTGATCAAATGCTTACTACAGTCAGGCGTAAACATCTAACTCCCAAACAATCCAGTGAGGTGAGTGGCATCACCCATAGCTAGAAAGTGAAACTGCGTTTAATGCCCAGGTCTGGCTATTTCTGTTTTACGAAACGACTGAGGAAGGTAAGCATTTTACCCGTAGTCTCGTAGCTGGCGAGCAGTGGAGTTGGGCCATGAACCCAAGTCTTGCATCCAGGTCTGTCTACCTCTGAAGGCCCCTCTCATGGTCACTGCAGAGATGAGCCGGTGGCCTGTAGGCTGTCCTCACACAGGGCCTGTGCACTAGAGGGGTAACCAAGGCATGGTCTCCACTCTGGAGTCTGTATGCCCAAGGGCAGAGCTGGATCTGTGGGCAGCCCTCCCAGCGTATGGCCCACCGCAACCCATGAATGGGACAGCCACACCCCTGCACTGGACAGAACAGGAAACCCAGGTCCAAGAGATGGAGTGACTTTGCCCAGGATGGTCCCACCAGGCAGCAGCCATGCTGAAGTCTGGAGTGCTCCAGAATCCGTCCTTTCAACAACCCACCCCACCCTCCCAGCTCCAGAGCTTGCTCCTGCACCCACAGTGCTCAGAGCTGCTTCTCACTAACTGAAACCTGTTGTGCTGCCTGTTGCTATAAACACTTGGCCAATTTGCATAAGTATGTGATATTATAAAAGTTCCTGAAAGATCTTATCCATATTGCTGGCACAGGGCCCAAATGGAAAAGCCAAGTAGAAAGACAATGCGTGTGTTATTAAAAAAAAAAAAAAAAGGAAAAAAAATGTCTTGTTATCCTTCCTTGTGCAGGTGAACAGGGCAAGAAATGGAAAGCGTATCCAATGCAGAGGCAGTGAGTGTAGCTTGCTTTGTTTTGTTTTGAAATTATTTGAGAGTTATTTTTCTTGCACCTCCTAAGCTGCCCGTCACATTTCAAAAGGCGGAATGAGGCTGTTGAGATTATATAAATGGGCTAGTGTTTGGGAACAACAGGCTCGGTGTGCTGCAGACTCACAGAGGAGGAGTTCAGAGATCACTGCTTCCAGCGGCATCCCTTACAACGTGGAAACTGGAGCCTTGGGACCTGGATGAGATAGCCACATCCCAGCTGGAAGTGGGGCCTGGAACTGACGTCCATGCCAGGGCTCTCTCACGCTGCCCCCAAACACTCCAGACTCAACCAAACTGCTCACGCTCATTTTCAACAGAGTAAAATGCGCACAAAAGCAACAAAACAAAACCAAATTCTTCCTCAGCTTTGAGGTTCAGCAAGCCCCCGGCCCACTGAAGATCTACCTACTCCAGCTCTCAGAGCTCGCCAGCCCCGTAGCCGGGGGGTGGTACGTTCTTTAACATACGGCCCCTTTTAAACTTGTGAACTCCTCTATGGTGAGGGGTGGTATTGTCCCTGCCTTCCAGATGGGGCAATTAGGACTGAGAGAAATGAAACAATGTGCCTCAGTTACGCAGCTAGGGGGAGGATGTCGTTAAAACCCAGGCTGGCTGACCGCGAGCTTGGGTTTCATCACTTCCTGGGGTTTCTGGAGCGACAAAGCAGGACAGCATTCGTGAAGTGCCCGCACAGTGCCTTGCACACACTGGGAACTTTAACAGTGTTAGGTCCCACCCACCTGCCCCAGTCCTGCATTAAACCCAATAGAAATAGAGTCTACAATATGCAGACGTATCAACTCCTGGTTCGCCTAAAATGACCTTTTCTTCAGAGGGACTTGAAAACCCGGTTAACTCACTTCGGTAGCCCCCAAACACTAATTTCCATATGTGCTCAAACTTGCTACCATTTGAGGGGTTGACTGGTGGTTTGCAACCAAGCAGATCACCGCTCAAGAAGCCAAGAAGCTACTATTAATACATTTTCTAAACACGTGAAATTGACACAGAGGAACGTTCATCTCATCCCCTCTCCCAGCCAGGCATGAAAATCCTGCATCTCTCGCCATGGCAGACAACCGACTTTGAGCAATGTTCTTGTTACAGTTGCTTGGCCCCCACCCGCTAGTCTCTCTGTACATGTTTGTGGAGTCTCCCACTGGATAGTCAAGCAGCATGACTCACTATGGGAGAGCCTGAGCTAAGAGGGTGGGAAGGGAGGAAGGAACTCAAGAGACCCAGGAAGCCAAGGGCTTGGGCCAGTGAGAGGTCCCTCCATGACGAGGGTTGAGGAAGAACAGCTGTGTCTTCCCACTGGTTCCTTGTGGGGCTTCCCACACCTCGCGCAAGTAGGGGAGCAGGTCTGCCCTGCGTCCCCTGCCGGTAACATCGCCAGAGCCAAAGGAGAAGGGTGCCGATCTATCAGGTTCTTCCTCCGCCCTTCCTCACCCACCCACCTTGCAGTTACCTCCAGGCCAGGACACCTCAGCCTCGAAGACCAGTGTTCAGGGGCAGAGAAGGCCTGCATCTACGGGATGGGGGCGGGGAGTTGCAGCCACAGCACTGCAGAGATGGTGACAAGGCTATAAAGGAAGGAGATGATGGGAGGGGAGGGAAGTGGAAAGTAATGTTTATTGAGCACGTACTATGTGCCAAGAACTTGACACTTGTAATCTTATTTAATCCCCACAGAAGTCCTGTGAGGTAGGAATCATTATCTTCTTTGTACCAACAAGGACACAGACGGGTCAGCAAGGTTAGGTAACTTGCCTGAGGTCATATGACTCCTGGGGCAGGGCCAGAATTTGAATGCATCCTTTCGACTCCAAATCCTACCTTCTCTCCCTGAGCACTGGCACCCCATCAGATCAGTTCCAAAGTGCTGACTCTGTCACTCATCCATGTCACCTCGTGAACCTGAGCACACTGCTCACCTTCTCGGCGTCCTTACCTGCAAATTGGGGTTGTTGCAAGGATTAAATGAGACGTGCATGCAATGTGCTTAGAGCAATGCCTGGCGCGTTGTAAGAGTTCTGTACGAGTCGGCCATCGCTTTTGCCTTTACTGCTGCTCCTACTGCCCTGGGAAAATCACTCTCCCTCTGTGTGCCTCAGTTTTCTCATCTGTTCGTATGAAATGGGTGGGCTGGACTGGATGATGCCTCATCTTTCCAGCAATAAAACACTATTACTCTGCTCGGCATTTAGTCCAAGTTTATCTACCCAACCAGCCTCCCGCTCAGAGCTCCCTGCAGGGCTCCCGGCTCTCACAGCACAGCCCCAGCTCCGTGCCCGGCCTGTTTCGCCGCCGCCTAATCCCTGCAAGCCTTCACTCCCACTCTTCACCCTTCCGTGGTTGTCCCTGCTTTCCTCTGCCAATTTGAACTCTATAGTTCTTTCAAGGCCCAGATGGAAACTCAACTCTTCCATGAAACCACCAGCCCCACCCCGCGGTGCCCTCCCCTTCGCTTTAATTCCCTCGGCTCTTGTGCCCACGGTCTGAGTCACACTGCTTCCAGATGGCGTGCACTGTCTCACCGAAGTCTGTTTGATTTACCCAGTTCCCTAAAAGTAAACCCCCCAGGGGCAAGGACCTTGCTTTCCGCTTCGGCACAGCCTCACTAATGCCAGCGCAGTCCCGCGCACGTGCTTGGCGAGTTGAGGGCCGCCGGGTGGGTCATCCCTTCCTCCATGGCTGCTGGGCGCCCCTCTGGGGAGGGAGCTTTCTTCAGTCTGCTTAGCCCATGAGAGTGGTGATAGGTCCCCTCTGCCTTCCTAGTATTTGCAGAGGGAGAGAGGGAAATGTCTAAATGTCCCAAGTGTAGTTCAATATGATTAATTCTATTGCAGAGGCACAGAGGAGGGGTGTCCCTGCCAGGAGAGGAGGGGATGGCCTCTGCAGAAGAGGAGCCCAAGGATGCGCTAGGTTTCCAGGGAGAGGCAGGAGCAGCCATTTCCCACAGTGTACAGAGCGGGAAGACCCAGTGTGCCCTGGCGTGTTGAGATAGATTACAGGGAATCTTTTAGGGGACAGAAGCAGATCAGGGACAGTGGTAGGGAAATGAAATTGGAAACATAGCTTTCAGTTATCCAATAGCACTAGGTTTTTATCCCCTGAGCCCAGATGCTAAAGACCGTAAGAGCTGTATAAGGAGGTTTATTCATTTGTATGATACTAAAATGTTCTTTAAAAAAAAAAGGAGGCTGGGTGCGGTGGCTCACGCCTATTTTCCCAGCACTTTGGGAGGCCAAGGCAGGAGGATTGCTTGAAGCCAGGAGTTTGATACCAGCCTGAGCAACATAGCAAGATCCCATCCCCGCAAAAAATAAAAATATTAGCTGGGCATGGTGGCAGGCACCTGTAGTCCCAGCCACTTGGGAGGCTGTGGCAGGAGGATTGCTTGAGCCCAGGAGTTTGAGGCCATGGTGAGCTATGATCAATCGGGCCACTACGAGCCAGTCTGGCAACTGAGCGAGAGACCCTGTCTCTAAAATCAATCAATCAATCAATCAATCATGGTGTTGGTAGTTTTGTTGTTTGTTCATTCCATTTTGTTTTGTTTTAATGTTTTTATTTACAAAATAAGGACTTGGCAATTCCATGTCAGAAAGGAAAATTGCAGGTCCAAATTCTTGGAACTGCTGCTCAGAGAGCCATTGAAATACATGGAAATAAGGAGCAAGTACAACGCTGATTTAACTGTCAAGAGGCCAGATGAAGAACTTCGAAATAATTTCTCTTTCTGCTGATGAGGATGGCAGATGCCGCCAGTGCCGCGACGGAGGCCTTCGGGGCGCAGAGGGAGGGCGTTGGGTCTGTTCTGATGGCTTCAATCCCTGCTCTGCTGTGAGAGGTGTAACTATTGGAGACGCCCACTCTGTCGCTCTGTGGCGGTGCTCCTCCGTCCCGGGGAGGGAATGGAATGTGTCCTTATTCCTACAGAGCCTCTTGGGGGCAACTCTGACTTATCACCAATCTTCCTGTCTTTCAAAGCAAGGGCTGACAACTGTGATTTCTCATCTCCAGGTGCGAAGGAAATTGCGCCTTGTAAGTGTCTGTCTCAGGCCCCTGCCCCGCAGGGTCGCTCAGCGCCTGGCAGCTGAATTTGCACTAACGAGATTAAAGTTGGTTGATGTGTCAGAACTTTCAAACATTTTTGCCCAGATCAGTCCCAAATTCCTAAGGTAAGAACTTGCCTGAATCAATAGAGTAGCAATTTCAAATCCTAAACGGTCCCTTTCAGGGCGTTTCAGTCATTTTGTGGAAACAAGAGAGCAGTTGAGGGGGCCCCCAAAACAGAGGTGAATAAAGAGGGGGTGAGTTGGGGCTGAGCCTGGCTTCCCAGGGGCAACGGCATTTCCAGTCCTGCATGTGAAGTTCACTTAGCTTAATGGTCTCTCATTTCAGCTGGGCTTTCACTCCACAGATGGCTTGCCCAAGGCGCAGGCAGCCCGTGGCAGGAGTGAGCAGTGGAAAGGCAAGGAGGAGGCGTCCCGAAGGGGGTGGGAGGCGGAAGGCACAACCAGGACTTCGCGGAGAGGGTGGGCCTAGCAGGGCATGATGGCACAGGAGACTTCAAGGCATGGCATGAAAGCGGCTCTCTAGCCGTCGCCCAGGGGGGCGAGCATTGAGGAGCTCACTGGAAGCCCGGGGCTGGGGAGGGGGAGAAGGAGAATCCATTGTTGCTGAAGGGATCGTGGACTTAGAGAAAGACACTGAGGCTTGGGGGAAACAGCAGAGACCGAATCCTTGTCTTAGCTCATTGTGTGACTTGGGCAAGTTAGGGCACCCTTCTGGGCCTCGGTTTCCTCAGAATAAAAAGAGGGTGTGGCACTGCCGAGGTTTCTTTGGCTCCGACGTGCTCTTCCGAGACGCTGTCATGCTTCCTACTTCTGTCGCCTCCTGAGACCCAAGCTCCCTGAGGTCTGGGGCTGCAGCCGCGTCCTGGGCTGTGCTGTGGATTGCTGGTCTCCACCACGACCCAGCTGCAAACACAGCGGCCAGCCTGAGGGGAGGGAGCACGCTCTGCAAGCCAGGGCTCCGGCACAAACGCTGGGACCAGAGGCAGCCCTGCGGGCCCCGCGCGTGCTGGGGGAGACTCGGAGCGCTCAGCCAGCTCTAGGAGGGGTTCCAGACACGCACACGGCTCTGCGCACCTCCAGGTCTGGCCCTGCCTCCTGTTTGGGGCTCCCCCAACTCCCTCCACCTCTCCCAATTCCACCCCTAGGCGAAGCGCATCCTCCTTGACCCTGTTCCTGTGTAGGCCGCCCCTGTCGATGAAGCAGGGACGAGCCTCCCTCTCTCCTCTCCCCACACACAGAGAGCCCTCGTCCAGGTAAATGACTATTCATTGCCTGCCGGAGTGGCGAGATGTCGGGAGAAAGCAGAAGGGAATTCCAGCATGAGACTCAACATGGACGCACCTCGAGGACATCGTGCTAAGTGAAATGAGCCCGTCACGGGGGGACAAATATCATGTGACTCCCCCTACACGAGATACCTAGAGGAGTCAACACCACAGAGACGGCAGAATGGCGGTTTCCAGGGCTGGGGGACGGGAGGTTGGGAGAGTTATCATTTAATGGGGACGGAGTTTCTGTTTGGGAAAATGAAAAAGTTTTGAAGATACTGGTGGTGATGGCTGCACAACAACACGAATGTGCTTAATGCCACAGAACTATACATTTTAAAACGGTTAAAATGGTCGACGTCATGTTATATACATGTCGCCATAACAACAATAAAAAAGGGGGTAGACTAAATCCCTGCGCAAAGGAAACTGGTTTCATCCTCCTCTGGGCTTCTTAGGCCGGTTGTCAAGTTCTGGAAGCCCTAACCCTCTGTTCATTGAACTTTATCAGCAGGCCTGGCGACTTCCCGCTTGCACGGTTAATAGGTAGATTCAGGATACGTGGACGCTTCCCTTGGTTTTGGATTTTTAACGCTTTTTTGTCTGGTGGCCCTTCAGGGGTTCTCGATACCAATCGACACACAGGACAGTGCCCTGCTCGGGAGCACGAGGAGGCAGTGACTCGGCCGCACGGAAGACTGGGGGAAGGGGAGGCGAATTTGGAGGGTGAAGTAAGAGGACAGAAACAGTGGAGGCTGACAGGACGTGAAGCTTCGCTCTGAAGGCTCGGGAAGGGAGAGAGGACTGAGAACAGAGAGGGACCAAGTGGGGTCCGGGTTCTCTGACAGGTGCGCCCGCCCTGCTGGAGGCTGCCCTTCTACCAACAATGACTCACAGGACCCACCGCAGCCTTGCAGTTCTGCCAGAATCCACGTCCGTTGAGACCTCAGGAAAGTAGCGTTATCTTGCCTCCTTCACTCCCTGTCTCTCTGGGTCCTATCAATCTAGTCACTTCTCATCAGCCCTTTCCGTTTGCACCAGAGCTTGCGTGCCTGCGGCACCGTGCTAGTTCGTTACCCTCGGCCCGTGAGCACAGGCGGGCTGTGTCAAGATTTCCATGCCTGCAGAAAAATCAGCCATGGCTCCAGTGGCATCCGAGCCGGTCCAGGTTCCGAAAGCATCTACATGGGACTCTTCTGGGGCATCGGCTGTTTCAATTAGCATCACTCAGACACCTATTTCAGAGCAAGAAGTGACCTCAGAAATCATCCCATCCGTTGCTCCTCAAACAATCATAGATCCCCTAGGGATCTTGCTAGAACACAGATTTTGTCTTGGCAGGTCTTCAGCAGGGGAGGAGGGGCCCGCAGTTCTGTAGACCCAACACATTCCCAGGTGGTGTCTGTGCTGCTGACCCCTGAACCACACTTTAGGTAGCAAGAATCTAGTCTGGCGATTCTCAGCCCTGACTACGTATTACAGAGTCACCTGGGAGCTGTAGACAAAACACGGTGGCCTGCACTTCACTCCTGGACATTATCGGTTATTTGGTCTGGGCACAACTAGCTTCTATGTGTTTAAAAAGCTCCCCATATGATTCTAGTTCTGTAGTTCTCTGTGACTGAGAACTGCAGCTCTGATCAGATACCTTAATTTTATATCTTTCTCACTGAAATTATCAGAAAAATCCCACAGTCATTGTCCCACCTGTCTGCTCCATTCAGCCTGGGATTTGATTTCCTGTTGTGAGAAAATTAGCTGTTGTGAAGTCACGTAACACTAAGAAATAACACTTACTATACGACAGGCATCATTCCAATTGCTTTACGTTTGCATCTCGCAATACCCCATAAGCTGGATACTGTCATTATCATCCTCATCTTTTATGTAGATGTGACAGCTGAGACGCAGAGAAATAAAGTCACTTGTCTTAGGTCATGCAGCTAGCAAGCGACAGAGCCAGGACTACAGCTCAGGAAGTCTGACTCCAGAGGCAACGCTCTCAAACATTTCATCACCCGGCCTCCCTGGGCAACGCCAAAGACCGCAGCAATGCTACAAAGATGTAGGAAAGGGATCCTTTTCAATTAAACCCTGTTTTGTATGTCAATATGCCATTTTTTTCAGGCTGAGTTTTTGTTGTTTCTTTGGATCAAGTTCATTTCACTTTCAAAAATGAACCGTGACACAAAGCTGTGTGTGTCCCTTCCTTTTCTAGTTTCTATTCCACCTTCTTTTCTGCAGGCCTTTGCTGGGGATACTTGCTGATCACAGGACCCTGACCCGAATCCAGGGTAATGTTCTGGGAAGAAGATGCACGTGGGCCTTGGATTTCAAGCTGCATCTTCCCTTCCTACAGGGTTTGGAGAATCCCCCAGGTTCCAGTCTGGCCAGACTTATTTGCAGAGTGGCCTCTAATGTAATCTGCCTCATCGCCTCATCTTTCCCGCCGGTCCCCTGGCACATCTCTCTCCCTAACAGAAACGTTCCCTTAGCTCCTACTTCAGCCCAGCACTGGTCCATCTCAGACTCTGAGCTAGATGGTTTAGCTGCCAGAAACTAAAGAAGGTCTTGCCAATGGCGCGTTGTCTCTTGTAACATTAGTACGTGGTGTGGCTCCGGTGGGGTAAGACACATCTCCAGACCATCAGTCTAAATAAAGCATCATGAGAAGCCCCCGAATCCAACATAGTGTCGACTGGTTGAATTGCTATTAGTTTGCATTTTATGTACTACCATGGGCCTCCCGTAGTGCAGATGAACCAGAATTGACCGGCATATTCTCAAGTTAAAAAGGCGTAACTGGCCAGAGAGGAATTTCATTTTTTCGATCTAAATGGATTCAGAGAATTTCAAAGTTGGAAGCTTTTTGAGAAACCATCGGCCCTTTTCCAAATGCCTGAGTGCCCTTCATCCGACCCCTAGAAACGATCACCCACCTCTGCATGGCACCTCTACTGTCAGGGAACTCATCACTTTACGAGACAATCAGTTCTGTTTTCACATCATTCCTATTGTTGAAGTTCTTACCTAGAACAAGTTCAGACAAAGTCAATGTAACTTCTACCAGTTGATCCTGGCACTACTTCCTAAAGTGACATACTCCCAAAATCTCATTTCTCTTCCATTTAACAGCTTTGCTTTAAGCAATTTACAGCAGCTATTACAGCTTCCTCTGTTTTCCTTTTCTCCCAGAGAAGTATCATTTTCAGTGTCTCCATGGCATGGCAGGCCTGCTCCTGCCCTGGTGTCCCACCATGCACTGAGCTCGGGTTAGAAGCCCGTCCCCCCAGGGTGGGCTCAGGTGGGGCTGCTCCCTCACTTTCCCTGGACACCCACCTTCTGCTACTGCTGCGGATCCAAGAGGATGCAAACCAAGGGCTGGAGCTTGTGGTGAGCCCTAGCGACCAAGCCCGAGCTGCCACCCAGGCCTCGTGACGTTCTCAAGCAGAGAAGGGACCAGCTAGATTTTGATTTTCCGCCTCCTCTCACAGCTGGTTTTGGCCGGGCCGCAGCACTGACTATGACAGCCCCGCAGTCTCAAGCCTGGCTCTCTCTGAGCAGCTGTGCTGCGGGGCTCTCAGAGGAGAGCGGGGCCACTCCGTGGGCAGAGCCCCCCAGAAGGCCAGCAACCCCCGGACAGCAGGATGCGTCCTTGCTAGTTCTTCCCCGACACTCAGGGGCAGCATCATTCTGTGAGCTGAGGTGGTGGAGTCGTCGTCACAAAGAGAGTTGAAGGTGCTCTGTTGCTAGCTTTGGAGCTGGAGGGAGCCGTGAGCCAGAGAATGCGGGAGGACTCTAGAACCAGAAAAGCAAGGAAGCGAGGCTCTCTCTAGAGCCTCCAGAGAACGCGCCCTGCTGATGCCTGGATTTTAGCCCAGTGAGACCATTTCAGACTTCTGACTTCCAGAACTGGAACATGGTAAATCCATGGTGGTTAAGTCACTACATTGTGGTAATTTGTGACAGTGACCACAGGAAACTGAAACAGTGATGGAATGAGAAACAGGTTCTACCCTTCTCTGGCAGGACGTGAGTCTCCAAGATTCTTGTGTACCCCGAGACAAGAGAACCTCCCTACCAACCTCTGACCCTGGATCATATTGCTCATGAGTTGACAATTAGTGGGAGCTTTCCATGTGCCGGGTGCAGCCCAGTTTTGCGGCCCTGGCTAGAAGCTGGTCAGCGCCCTTTCCGTTGCAGTCGATGGAGTCCACACCCCCAACCACTGCCCTTATTGGGCTCTTACACCCCGGGCCACCATACACCACCCCAAATCGCCCCCAGCCAGGCCCTACACAAGCAGAGACAGCGCGTGTACCCGGAGCCTGCTGAAATCGTTCAGATGAGCTGGTCCTAAGCCTGCTCACCTGCCTCACCCCTCCCTGCCGGCAGCTTACACAACAAAAGCACTTGCCTGCAGACTGCACCCCTGTCCTCGTGACCGACCCTGAGGCTTCCCTAGCAGCCCTGCCTGACGCTCTGTGTTCTCCCCAGGGACCTGTGAGTAAAACACACCCGTAGCACGCTTTCCACTCGGTTGGTCTGCGTCTGGCCTCACCCCACCTCACCCACGGAAACGTGGCTCCAACACCGGGCGGCATGCTAAAGCCCTCTGAATGCATTTACCGTTTCGCCCTTAGCACAGCCCAGTGACGGAGGGACTATTATTGCCCCCGCTTTACGTGAGGAACCCAAAGTAAAGCGAGGGAGGCAACCTGCCCACCATCACACAGCTGGGAGGTGGGGGGCTGGGACCCAAACCCCAACAGCCAGGTGTGAGGCTGGGCTCCTCCCCACCACGCCCTGCCCCCAGCGGCTGAGAGGGCACTGCCACCGTCCTGGCAGGATGGGGCGCTCCGGTTGGCTTTATTTTAACTTAGGGGCAATGAAGCCACGTGGCCTGTCCAGCACTCCGCACTTCCCAAACTACATCTGTGCCCTCCCAGCGCCATTAGGTGGAGTCTAGAGGGAGCTACAGCTGGAGAGACTGAGCAAAGCTGGGCCGCCCTGAGACAGCAAGGCGACTTAAAACATCTAATCAACATTTAATTAAATTAAACATTCCCGGGCCAGATCCATGTCCCACACTGCCAGCCGGCTTAAGTCACCTCTCTCCTTTGACTGTTCTGGCCAGTGAGTCCTCAGGGGTGGCGGCTGGAGGTGCCAGGTTGCCCGGAGGTCCCTTCTGAGACAGATCAGTTCACCAGCAATGTTTGGCCTGGAGAAAGGGGAGCAGAGAAGATTCCAGAGACACCCCTGTTCCTGCAGTGCAGCAGCAAGGTGCATGTAGTCCCTGCTGGGCCCTCCTAGGCTGTGGCTGTGACCTCTGGGTAGACAGAAGCCATCGTTTTGTGATCTGGGGAGCCTCTGAAACAGTGCCTGAGACCAAAGCTTGTCTGCAAGTGGCTGGGATGGGATTCCAGCAAGCAGGAGGCACACACAGGGAGCGACGCAGGGGAGAAAGGAACCCCACTGGAAAAGTGGAGGCTGGCCGCTGCTCAAGGAGACTACACTGCAGTTCTCTGGGACCTTCAGAGGAGCCTTATGAAATGTCTCCAAATAGTCCGCCCAGTGCCCAAAATGGGAAGCGTTTCTCTGTCAGTCCTCATCTCCCCTTGGTCCAGGCCTTGACCAACGAGGCTGAATGCCCCGTACTCCAGGTTGCCCACGTGTGAGTATAAGGTAGGTAGCAAGTGTTCCTGGCACAGACCCAGGAGCCCACAGACCCAGGTGGGGCCCTGTTAGATTGGACCAGTGCAAACCCCGTCCGGGTCTGCCTGGAACTATTGCCACAGCATGGCTGGATATTGTGCCCAAGAAGTATCCAAGGCCTGGGTGGACTCCAAACGCTTCAGCGAGTAAAGGGTGTTGCAGGCCCTTCGAGTCCAGCAGGTTGGGGGATTGTCAGCAGAAGCATGTCACCCCGACCCCACCCCAGTGCTCACCAGTAAGCTGAGTATCCAGGGTGTGGAGGACAGGAAACGTCCACTCCTTCCCCTCCCCACACACCCGGCATTCCCAGCCCAAAATGCATTTGGAGCATAACCCTGGCTGGCGAAGCATCCGTGGTTCCCGCGGGTACTGCGACTGCCGTTGAAGGACAGCACACGGAGGTGTGATTCCCAGCTAGAACTCAGAGTCCACATGACCCGGAACAGAAGGCCACCACCAAAAAGGTGCACTTACATATTGTCACAGAAAGTACTTCTACATATTTTGTGAACCTTCACAACAAATCCTGTGAAGCAGGAATCATAGTCTTCATCTTACACACAAGCAGACTGAGCCTCAGAGCAGTTCTCTAATCTGTTTGAGACTCCAGGGCTGTTACACGCTGATGCTAGACATGCAGTCTAGCTCACTGACTCCAAATCCGGTCCTTCTACAGCATAAATCGGGCCTGGCCCATCCAATATTTTAACATAGCAACAGGCTATAAGTTCTTTGAGAGCGGGGACATTTATTTGGCTCACAGAGTAGGTGCTTAAGCAGCACTAATTGCATGCATATTGAGAAGGCATTTCTGCTGAGACACCGTGAGCTCAAGCAGAAATGTGTCCTTGTGTTCCTGGTGCCCAGCAGACAGCAGGTGCTCGATAAATACACGCCTAATGCATGCAGGGAGCCATGAAGCATCCCCTTGATGCTCTTAGGAAACAGTTTCTTGAATGTACGGGAAGTTTCAAGTACAATACAAAGAGCTTTTCTCCTGAAGCCCCTGGGAATGCAGAGTGAGAGCCGCTACCCCAAGCTCTCCAGCGTTTCCTGCAGCAAGGACCTTCCGCTGCACAAGCGCGACACGGTCTTCAGCACCAGGACGTTGGCATTGCTGCGTTACAGCCGTCTACTCCTCAGAGGCCAGCCAGGTTTCAACGAAGGTCCCAATAATGTCCTTTCCAGGAAAAGAACCCAGTCTGGGTTGTCCCGGCTGCATTTGGCTGCCATATCCCTGTGCTCCTCTTTGACCTGGAACAGCCCCTCCGTTTTATTTCTCTTGTCGAACACTCTCCGTTCGGCTCTGACTCATGCCTCCCCGATTGGGTTCATGCTGTGCGTCTTTGACAGGAATGTCACCGTACGGTGCTGGGCTCTTCCTCTTACATCCTATCAGGTGATAAAAATGTAAATATGTCCCATTTCTGATGACACTCCTTTTGATCATCTGATTGACATGGAGCCTGTCAGCCTTCTCCACTGCAAAGTGATTTTCCGCGTCGTGGGTAAGAGCGGGGAGGGGCGACTTGAGACCGTAAACGCCCCACTCCTCCTCACACTTTATGTTCGTATCAGTTTGGATGTGCGGTTCCTGTTTTTCCCCACTGGGCTGCAATCGTTGCTGCCGTAGGGGTGGAAAGGGGATGATCCTTTTCCTCCCCCTCGTAACGGTCACGGCGGAAACCCCTGTAATAAGACAGGTTAACAGAAGGAAAGCACAACAGAGTTATCTGATCATAGTTTCACGTGACACAGGGGACTTCAGGAGTGAAGACCCAAACACACAGGGAAGCCGTTTGATTTTATGCTTGGGTTCGATGGAGCAGAGACGGCCATGCAGAAATAAGACTGGACAAAAGCGTTAGTGGGAACAGACACTGGGAACCTAGTGAGGCTGCCCGTGCCGAGCCCTCCTGGCCTCTCCGTCGTAGCATTTCTTCCTCCCGGGCGTGGGGTCGGCCCTTCTGGAAGGAGGATCTTAATTTCTTCATGGCCAGCTGCTATATACAGAGGTGAGGGGGGAGGTGAGAGTAATATTATTATATATTTTTAGGCTTTATGGCTGGCTTTAGGGAAATGGGGTCTAGTTTCTGAGACCCATCTTGGGGAAGAAGAATTCTAGTTTCCAAGGTTTGCCTTGGGGGAGTGTGAGGGGGTGAGAGGAGGGCACGAGAAGGTCAGAGAGACTCTTTCTGAGGCTGCTTCTGAGGCCTTCACTTTGGGGTATTGTTGTCTGAGCCCCAGTGCTGTTATTGTTTATTTTATGCCAAAATTGTCCCAGACTTGGCTGGTGGGAGCCCTTCGGTCTGGTACCTGCGCCCCCATACCCACTGACTGGGCACCTCCCAACTTCCTAGAGGCACGAGATGCTCCAGGCTCCTCATGCACTTCTGGGCCCCACCCCAGGAGCTGTGCACGTCTCCAGGGCGCCCTGGTGTCTTTGACCGATGAGTGGTATTTAGGAGCCAAGATCTGGTGCTAAGTGTGCTCATTGCTTTTGAGTGCACTGCTCCCAGGCCCTCGCAGCAGACAGCCAGTGCACACGCATGCACACACTTACATCTGTATTTATTTCAACGTCTGTCTGTGCATTGACGGCCATGAATTCACGTCAACACAGCCGTCTTCAGTCCAGCACCACACGGTTCATGCTAGTTTTCTCCCTTTCCTGTTCGTAGCTGCCTTCTCCCATGGTGACAATCTGTCTCCCATGATCCTTAGTATACCGATTTGTTTGGTCGGTCCCTCTGCATGTCACCAATTCCTGTCCCTCCTCCTCTCCCATCAGATGCCTTCCCACCACACTCAGACTCTGCCATCCTGTGCTGTTTGTCCCTCCCCACATGGGCACCCTCTGTACCCTGCTCAGGCTCCGGCTCTGCTCTGAGCCTCTGCAGCTCCCCTCCCCGCCCCCACCCCCCACCCCATTGCACAGAGGCCCACCTTCCTCAGCCCTCCTAATGCTTTTAGTACTGAATGGTTCAGGAAAGGGGGAAAAAAGAAGAGCCCTACAACTGCCTTAAGAGTGAGAGTGTGGGCTACTTCCATGCAGGTGCCCTGCCCCAGGTTTTACAAGGACCCAGGACAGAAAGCAGGCTGGTGGGGAGAGTGAAAACAGCTACTTGCCAACAGGCAAAGCTTATTGATGGTGGTAGAAGTCAGGACACCTTTGGAGGAGGAGGAAGACCTGCAAAGGACACAGTGGGCTTCTAGGGTGTTTATAATATCCTGTAATGTAAACACCATTAGCAAGTGAGGTTGCAAACAATGGCAAATGACGTGTGGGTGTAGATTATGGCACGAGAGACTGAGGCTTTCCTACTTAGTGCACACATGAGAAGTTTGTGATAAAATCATGGATCAGATCTGGGACCTGCATAGACATTTTACAGCTGAGGAAACTGAGGCCAGAGAGAGTTGATGATTGGTCAACATCACACAGATGAGAGCTCAGTTTTCCTGACTCCTAAACAGGACTCTTCCCACTACAATTTCAAAACCGATACATTTTTGCCTTAAATTTTTCTTAAATTTTCACCCACTACACTCTTGTCTCAAGTCTTCTTCCTCCAGTCCAGCCTTGTTTGTAAGCAAACTGTTTATTTATGTATTATATACTTAGAGAAAAGTACCCGAATCCTAACTGCTCAGCTCGATGCATTTTCACCACCACCCAGATCAGAGAACAGAGCAACGGCAGAACAGAGAAATCCCCCATGCCCAACTCCCAGTCACTGTCCACCTCTGCCCAAACAGAAGACTCTATTTTATCATCATCATTTAGTTTTGTCTGTTTTTAAATTTGTATAAACTAAATAATAGTGTATGCATTTATATATGTATTTTTGCATGTGCATTTGGTTTCTTGCTCTCAACATCATGTGTGAGATTCATGTTGTCACGAGTAGCAGTATTTACTCACTCTCATCGCTGTGGGGTTTTCCGTTGTGCGACTGTGCCGTAATTTACTTACCCCTTCAACTGCTGATGGACCTTTGGAGTGGTTCCAGTTTTCCTTGATTAAAAATGCGCTGCTGCGAACATTCTTCTGCATGTTTTTTACTGTATCCAGCAACCTGACTAAATTACACATTCATTTCAACATATGTAGCATTTCCTTTGGGTGTAAAGTTAGGAGTAGAAACGCTGGGTTATGGGGTATGATTATGTTCAGTTTAGTTGATGCTGCCAGTTCTCCAAAGTTGTCGTATCAATTTACATTAGACCTGCGGTGTATGACGGTTCCCCTTTCTCCACATCCTTGCCAGTGCTTGATATTTTCGGTCTTAAATTTTAGCCACTCTGGTGAGTATGTTGTAGTATTTCATTGTGATTTTAATTTGTATTTTCATAATAACTAATGAGATTTTGCCTCTTTCCATATTTTTGGTGGCAATTGGGAAATCTTTTTTTGTAGATTTCTTGTTCAATGCTTTTGCCCATTTGGGGAGTTGGGTGGGGATTGTCTATCGTTTAATTATTGTTTCTTGGTGTTCTTTATACATTCTTGATACCTGTCGTATGTATTGCCAATATCTTTTCCCCTTTTATCACTTGCACAATAATGTCTTCTGATAAATAGGCATTCTTAGTATTAATGTGGCCCACAGATTCTCAGCAGGGCTATATTGCCCTCATGGGGTGAAAATTCGTTCTTAGGGGCATGGAAAGTTTTAGCTATTGGAACTGGTTTGTGGCCCTCCAAAGGGCCCCAGTGCATAAACAGATATACAGAATATCTATGGTATTAAAATTTTATGAGGGAGGGGCTGTGGAGATTAGGGTTAAAAAGGTTTAAAAAGGCTTCTTAAAGGCAATAATTCTAAAAGGTTGAAAAACATTGATATAGTCTAATGCATCCATAATTGTCTTTTTGAGTTCTGTTAATCTTTGCACACACCAAAGTCTTAAAGATACAATGGCTAAAATCTTAAGAGCAATGAAGAATATAAGTGTGGGAATCATATTCTTGTCAATCTCAGGGAGAAAGCTTTCAATGTTTAATTATTAAATATGAATTAAACATTTCTTCATTATTAAATATTTCTTCTTGCTTCGATTTTGATAGGTTACAGATTTTTTTAAAGGAACTTATAAATTTCACTTATAGCATCAAATGTATTGGCATAAAGTTTTTAAATAATATCCTTTTAAAAATTTTTTTAATGTTTGTAGCATCAATAAACAGCAATGTGTCCTTTTTCATTGTTTGTATAGATTGTGGTTTTTCTCTAACAGTCTTATCAATTCTATTCATCTTAACGAAGCAGCCTGCCCACTTCCTGTGCTTCTCAAGGAGGGAACCTCCCAGTCACCACTCAGAACCCTGAGAAGCCCCTTGCTCTGCCCGCCCCAACTCCCCACCACTCCTCACTAAGTCACCTTCCACATCGTGCCCCTAACGCAGCCGGGAGGTAGCTCTCTCCTGCACGGATGTTCACGGTCCTGCTACCTGCCAGGGTTCCACCTTTCACACCAACCCTGAGCTCAGACTCCACTTGTGGACACTACTGCCCTCTGCCCCTCTTTCTTAGGCATTTGGAGATAAGAAGTGTTCCACTGTCCTAGTACGATCACTCTGAGCTTTAAGGCTGCCTTCTGGGGATTCCGGGCTACCCAACCCCACTCCTGGTGTCCTTTCCAGTGGTCCCCAGGAAGCCCACCCATCATCACTCCTTCATTCAACTTTCCCCTTTACTCCCACCCTTCCCCGCTGTAACATGCTCTCCTGGAAAAAGTATGATCTCTGGAGTTGGACAGACCAGGGTTGAATCTTAACTCCACATTTACTCGGGAAACTCACCCAGTGTCTGAGTTCACTATCTTAGGTGTTAAAATGAAGACAGCACATTTTGCCTCCTAGAGTTTTTGGAGGAAATAGTTGATATAATCTGCCCAAAGCACATAGCCGGAGCCCGATTATCTCCTTCTCCCTGCAGAGACCAAAATCCTGTTCATTTTGCTGTTTTCTCCTCCCTTCCCCCTCCCTCCTCTCACTCCTTCCTTCCTGCTACCCTGGTAAGATTTACTGAAAAGAACTCTGAGGTTCCAGCCTCGTCTCTACCGCTAACCTAAGTAGCAAGACCTTCGGCAAGTCACTGGCACCCTCTGAGCCTCAGTCTCTTCATCTATAAAATGAGACAGGGCAGGAGATGGCCTCCGAGGGCTGCGCCCCCTACACGGGCTGTGACACAGCTCTGAAGTCCCGTCTCCTTCTCAGGGGCTTCCGCGCCGAGACACACGGCCGCAACCCTCTCCCTCGCCTGCATTCCGCTGCCTTGTCGGAACTTGTCCCTTGTGCTGTATTTTTTTCTTCACACTGAAAATGTTTATCATTAAGGATTTATGTCAGAATGGCTGGGGGCAGGGTGGTGAAATTATTTCTGCATGTGGGGAGGAAGAGTCTTAGCTCTGCAAGAGCAAAAATGTTGCCCTCGAGGGGAAACGTTGTCCTTTGCGGGGTTCTGTCCTCCCCAGCCCCACCCTCGTGGGAGCCTGATGACAGTGCTCCCTGCTCAAGACTCAGCGAGCAACACTCGCCAGCCCCTCCCTCCCTCCTTCCTCAGTGCAGGCTCACGGAGGCACAAAAACATTTAACCAAAATTCATTTCGATTTACAGATTCAACACAATCCACTTATATGTTCGTGCATTTTCTTTCGTTTAACAAATAGTTATTGAATATCTATAAAGCATGAAGTACTGTGCTGAGCTTTAAGGCTGTAAACATGAATAAGACAGTTTCTGCTCTCCAGGAATTTACTGTCTATTTAATTTTGTCTTGCTATTTTGCGTCCTACAGGACTCTCTGGAAGCGGTGAGTATGGAATCAGGGACCGAAACCTGTGAGAGGAAGAAGGAGGAAAGCAGAGAACTGGGCGGAGGGGACGCTGACCCTTCTGCGGGCCTGCCCGACGCCCAGGAACCCGGTGCGGTGAGAACCCGCGTCAGGGTCACCCCGCCACGGCCCGAACGCAGGGTTTTCATGCCCCTGTGTGTTAGTTTTCTGAGGCTGCCATAGCGAATTATTACAGACTGGGTAGCTTAAAACAACAGAGACTTACTCTCTCACCGTTCTAGAGGCCAGAAGCCCAAAATCAAGGTGTGGCGGGGCCGCCCTCCCTCCGGAGGCCCCAGGGAAGGATCCTTCCTGCCTCTGAGCTCCTGCTGGCCCCAGCTGCTCCCCGGCTTCTGGCACCTTCACTCCCGTCTCTGCCTCTGTCTCCTCACGGCCTCCTGCTCTGCGCGGCTGAGTCTCGAATCTCCCTCTCGTTTTACATTTTCGTTTTGCTTCATTTGTTTTTTAAAGTCTTTACTTTTTTAGAGCAGTTTTAGGTTCACAGAAAAATCAAGAGGCTGATACAGAGATTTCCCACATACCCTCTGCCCCCGCACGGGCGCGGCGTCCCCGG
Organism: Indri indri; assembly: GCA_004363605.1. Classification (NCBI taxonomy): domain Eukaryota; kingdom Metazoa; phylum Chordata; class Mammalia; order Primates; family Indriidae; genus Indri; species Indri indri. The sequence goes on from RJWJ010000279.1 coordinate 65,987, forward strand.
CATCAACACCCCCACCAGACTGGGACATTTGTTATGACTGATGGGCCCCCAGCCAGTCGCCATTATCACCCCGAGCCCACAGGGTACGGTAGGGTTCACTTTGGTGTTGTACATTCTGTGGGTTCAGGCAAATACGTAATAACGTGTATCCTCCATCCCACTGTCTTTTTTTTTATGAGGGCACCTGTCATTGGATTTAGGGCTCACCCTAAACCAAAATGATCTCACCTCAAAATCCTTAACTTGGTTATATCTGCAAAGATCCCTTTTCCGGATAAAGTCACATTCACTGGTTACGGGGGTTAGGACACGGATCTGTGCTTTTAGGGCCACCATTCAACCCACTACACCTTGTTTCACTGAGTCACCAAACGTGGACTGCCTCATAAAGGGTGACCTTCAGAGGTAGCACCCTGTGCAGCGGAGGCCGACGCCACAGGAGCTGGAGCTAGAGGTTGTCCAAGGACTGTGTTCCCTGCACGTGTGCACGAGTTCTTCCCTGGAGGGGACCTGGATGCTGGGTGTTTTGTCTACTGCATAAGGCCAAGGTCCGTGCTAGGAACCAAAGGCAAAGTGTAACTACAATCGGACAGAGTCCTCGTCCTTGTCATCCGTGCAGTCTAGCAAAAGGAGACAAGTATTAATCACATAACCACAGCCACAGGCGAACTGGCTTCAGTGGGAAGTGCTACCAAGAAAAGGTTCGTGTGACTGTGAGCATCTACGGAGAGGAGAGCTGCTGCTTTCCCTGAGGTGGAGAACAGTATTCAGGACAGAGGGAACAGCACGTGCAAAGGTTAGATCATCGTGCATTCAAGAAAGTCAAAGAAAGCCAGGCAGGCTAGAGTCAGAGAGCAAACAGGAGCAAGGTGACGTGAGCCTCAGGAGGTGGGTAGGGACCAGTCCAAGCAAGGGGCTTCAGGACATGGAAACGGTTTGACCTTTATCCTTAGAACAGCAGAACTTGATTAAAGAGTTTCAAGAAAGGGAGTGTGTTGAGTCAGGGGTCAAAAATGACCAGAGCAAATCGCCCTGGAGGAGAGATGCACGTCGCCACATGGAGCCGGATTTGAGGGAGGGAAGAGAAGTGGCAGGGAGGCCGGTGGACGGCTGGGTCGCAGGCGTCTAGCCAGGAGCCAGCAGGACCGACATAGCGGAGATGGAGAGAAACTGATGGATTCCAGGGAGATTCAAGAGAATCTGGACAGATCTGGTGAAGGACTGGCTATGGCCGTGAGGAGCACCATTCGGGATGACTCCTGGCTTTCTGCTCCTGCAAGGGGATAAGGAAAGGCGACCCTGGCTGAGACAGGGAGCATGAGAAAAGACCCGGTGTGAGCAAGGATGGAATGTTTGAGAAGGTGGAAGGAGTCGTTCCTTGTGGGACCGAGAGGAGACCACGGGGTTCAGAGGGAGGTTGAGCGTCCTCTGCCTCCCTCCCGCTGCCGAATGCCACCCGCGCCTCCTCGTCCCGGTGCTTACTCCCCTGCCTTGGAGAGTCGTTCTTCCCGTCTATGCCCGTTACCGCCCGCCCCATCACTGGCAGCTACCGACTCACCTCTTGGTCCCTGCCTACGTTCGCTGAGCATGTTGGCTGGTGGCCCGGTCTCTCTCTCTGCTTCATGTCGTGCTGTCATCCTGGGTCACCTCCATGTTTATGTGTAATAGATCCCTGGGTCTCCCTAACTCCCTTCACCTCAGCTCCTCGCCCCCGGCCCCCCTTGTCCTCGGCAGCCCCCGGTCAGATCTCAGACCTCATACTGCCCTCTCTGAATAATACTCCATTCTTCTAGCTCCTCACTTAATCCCATAACTCCTCTTCTTTTTTTTTTTTAATTTCTTAATTCAAAATGCGTTTATCGGGAGGGTTTTCCACTCACCCTCGCTCAGGGTGCTTTCCGTGCTGCTTTCTCCTGCAGGAGCACCTCCGTAAGCCTCGCGGTTCCTCCCGCGGGCTGGCTGAGGACAGCGGAGCGGCCGGCACACGGAACTACTCTTTGTGATTTCACAGTGCCCTGGGCCCTGCGTAGCCAGGAGGTAGGAGTGGGGCTCCGCGCCAGGTGGTTCGCGTCGTGTTTCCTCTTCCCCTTTTTCTGGAGAGGGATGAAGGGGATCCTTTGCGAGAGGCATGTTGTTTTTTTTTTTTTTTTTTTTTTTTTGAGACAGAGTCTCACTCTCTTGCCTGGGGCGAGTGCCGTGGCGTCAGCCTAGCTCACAGCAACCTCCGACTCCTAGGCTCAAGTGATCCTTCTGCCTCAGCCTCCTGAGTAGCTGGGACTCCAGGCATGTGCCACCATACCCGGGTAATTTTTTTTTTCTATATATATTTTTAGCTGTCCAATTAATTTCTTTCTATTTTTGGTAGAGACGGGGTCTCGCTCTTGCTCAGGCTGGTCTCGAACTCCTGAGCTCAGAACGATCCGCCCGTCTCGGCCTCCCAGAGTGCTAGGATTACAGGCGTGAGCCACCGCGCCCGGCGAGAGACATGTTCTTTTGGGGAGGTCATCACTGCCAGAAAGGCTGTTCTCGATCCCTTCTTTTTTTCCTGATTAACCCATTCCTAGCCTCCCTGCCGTCCCTTCCAGCTTGCACAGAGTGGTTTATCTCCGTAGTAGGTAGGTTGGATGAAGTATTTGGGTATTTTAATTGTAGTGCAGGAGAAATGAAAATGTGTTTATTTGCTAAGAGGAAAAGGCTAACAAAGAGGGAGAGGTCGAAGTTATAAAAAAGGGAGCGATTGCAACTAAATGTCCAACAAGAAAGGACTATCACAGCAAACAATGCACTTTACCTCAGTGGGGTGTTTTGCATACACAGAAAGCAGAAACACAGAATTGTTATACTGTGTGATTATAACTACATCAACAATGTGTACATATGCGTAAAGTTTGGAAAGGAATAGAGAAGAATAAAAAATCCTTATGTCAGTGGAGTAGGATTAAAGCTGAGTATGTTCTTTTCAAATTCTCATTATTATTGTAAAAACATTTAATAATAAGAAATGCCTTTTGGAAAAGAAGAATGGATCCTATCTAAATTTTTGTGTAGGGACAGAAATTCTAGCCGTATAATATGGAGGTTAAAAGACAGACGACTGTGCGTTCACAGCTGGCTTTGCCACTTGCTTAGTCACTAAAACATCTAAGCCTCAGTTTTCTCGAATATATAAAATGGGGATAATAATAATTGTTCTTTCATAATTGTGAGGATTAAATGAGATAAATCATGTCCTTATGGTCCGCGGCACACAGGAAGTGCTAAGTGAATGTTACTGATTATTATTGCTGCTACTGTCAGCGCTGCCAAGCTCTGAGTCAGCTGCTCTCATCTTGGGATATTTTCGCTGCAATTACAGGTTGGCGAGGTGGAATGAAAAAAGGACATACTATGCAGCTCTGTCTCTGATTGAGCTATATAAACTTAAATGAGTTAGTTAACTTTTCTGAGACTCAATTTCTAAATTTTTTTTAAAACCCTACTTTTTAAAATCACAATTTTAAACCTGCTTTACAAGATCTAGTCAGGGCTGTCTCGCCAACCTCATCTCAGCTCTTTCCGGGGCTCCCAAACCCCAAACTAACTCCTTCTTCTTATCCTTCAGCTTTGTTGCCTCATTTTCTGCCATTTATTGGATTGATGCAGTTTTCTTTATTCCCTTATTACAATTCTACTGATTTATAAATTATATACTCTAATGCTATTAATGTTTGATATGAATATAACGTTTTAGCTACGGTAAGCACTTTTCTTAATGCATGTTGCTGTTGCCCAATACTTTAGTTCCACTGTTTTTATACCCCGCCCAATTAACTATTATTATTTTTCCTGTTTTATGTAGTCAATGTAAGATATATTTACCTACAATGGCATGTAAACTGACTTACCACATTAACCATTGGCAATGAAATACAGTTTTCAAAGTGACAAGGGAAAATCACCATAAACCTAGAGTGCTACATACCATTCTTCTGAACATATCCTATTTTTCTCTCTGGTTGTTTCAAAAATATTTTTTGCCTTTTGTGTTCTATAGTTTTATTATACTGTGTCTGGGTGTGGATTTTAATTTTTTTATTATGCTATGTAGTCACTGTGCTCCCTGTATCTAAGGATTCATATTTTTATCCATTCTAGAAAATCCTCTTTGAACATTATCTCTTCCCCGTTTTCTCCATTCTCTCATTCTAAAATCCACAACAAATGTAACTTAGCATTCTTAGTCTATTCTCCATGTCTATTAGCCTCATTTTCCTATTTTTCATTTCTTTATCTTTCTGAACTTCATTCTCTTTAATTTACTTGGCCCCATCTTCCAGTTTACTAATTCTATCTTCAGCAGCCTCTAATCTACCTAATTTATTTTACTGTCAATGACTATCATTTTTACTGCTAAACATACTATTTACCTCTATTTCAAGAAAGCATGTTTTTTGTCTCATGTTTTTCATCCTCATTTTGTGTCTTTAATCATTTAAAAAATATTTCTCTTATAGGCTTTTCAGAATATACTATTACCAAAGTTCTTAAGGATTCAATTCTGTTGTTGGTCAGGTCCCCTCTCTCTCCATCTCATCTATTTCTCCTGATATCTTGCTTCTTTTTTTGGTAATTTTGGACTGTGAGCTCATCTTCAGTAATGATTTATTTATGGAAATTTGTGGAAGCCTGGATTATATCAATATTTATGTAAATGTTAAAGGAAGAGCCTGTGTCCTTCTAAAAAATTTATGCTCTTGCCAAAAATATCAGCCTGTGACCACTTTTTTATTTGTTATACACACACACACACACACACACACACACACACATATTATTTTTCTATTTATTAGTTTTCCCCAAGGAGGAAGATTATGTATATTTATTTAAACCCTGAATCCTCATAAAATCTGTAGTTATGAATTTTCAGGGGATTTACTACCCTCCACCAGAACCTTAGCTAAGATAAATAAGTGTTCTCAGAACCCAGGCTAAGATAAATAAATGCTCTCATCATTTCCCTTTACCTGCCAGCATATTTTTTAAAATCTACTCTTTCGCTGATAGTGTAACTCTGTGAGAGTCCTGGATTACATGAGAGTCTCAGTTCTAAGTGCTGGAGGTTCTGTTTCCTGAACCAGTATAGACATTTCAATCTAAGATGGTAACCGATGTTCTCTCTAACCCCTATACCCTATTCCCACCCCAAGCCCCAGACAGTGTCAGTTTATACTTCCCAGTCTTTTTACTTTCTTCTTTGCCTTGAGGACCTGAGGATTTCTCTATTTCTTCTTTGCAAGCTCAGCTATGCATTTAAAAGGATGTTCACTACATTTTGTTGAGTATTTCTCCTTAACAGCCCTCAGCATTATTGTAATTAATTAATTACATAATTTTCATTTGGTGTTTATGTTATTTGTTGGTCCAAAGCTCCAGAAGGGCAAGGATCATGTCTATTTTGCTTAACAATGAACTTCCAGGAAGGACCCAGGATACTGCCTGATATACAGTAGGTTGCAAATAAACGTTTGTGAGATGGATGAAGCTGTGAGATTTAAATGAGAAACTGTGAAATTAGCATACAACAGGTGCATAATTACTAGAAGGCATTTATTTGTAGTGTCTTTTACTGTCTTCTTCATTTATGTAGATCCTCACTTCTGGAAAAATTAAAAACTCCCATGGTAACACCTCCTTATTTTACAGTTAGCCAACACGCTGCACTCCACAATCTCTCCTCCACTCCCGCAAGCCAGTTTGACTTGGAACAGCTCCAGGTGTGCAGGTTAAAATGCTATTCCTCACATTCGGGTCCTCTTACATTTTTTCCAGTGCAGTGGCGCCGAAGGTTGGTGGGGGCATGGGAAGCAGTGACAGGCATTCGAGCCTGTTGGCCGGCTCCTCTGACCTGCATCCCGGCATCTTTTCCTCAGTCTTCCTCTCCTCTCCCAATCCGCTGCTTTCTCCAACACGCCTCTGAGTTGTTATCTGACCAGCACAGAACTAACTGCAAAAAGATCCAGGTTCTAGTCCAAGTTCTGCTTCTGACAAGCTGTGTGATCTTGGGCAGTTCCTTGTCTTCAGTTACTAACAAGGAAAATGAAAAATTTGGACTCCATTGTATCTAGAAATCTTCCCTAATACAAATAGTTTATGACCTACTCTAAAATGTTTTGCCTGTCAGCTATCTTCACCGTTCTGTCACTAGCGAATCAGCGTGTTTTCTTTCTCCAGCTTAGTTCTCTACCTTCTCACCCTCTCTGTGCCAGTTACCTGTCTCCTTCCTATCCCCACCTTCACCTCTGGCTTATTTCCTACTATAACAGGTGAGCTACTTGAGGGTGGAGTAATATCTGTATCAGATTAATAAATGGTTATCATTATTATAATAATAATTACACCCTTATTTTCACCCTGATCCTTTTAACTCAAATTAATCCTGCCCTACCCTCCTAAGTTGACAAGTAAATAATTCCTGGACTCTCCTAATTGAGGGATTTGTATCTTCCAAGTGTCTCACACTCCCCGCGACACCTTGTCAATATCCTTCCTGCTTTACCAAGGAGTTGACGGGGCACAGGTGACGGAGGAGGCTCTTTCCGAGCCTTGTAAAGATTCAGTAACTTCCTCCTTTTCTTTTTTTGATTATGGTAGGAAGCAATGAATGTTCTGGAAGGAATATTTGACTGGATTTTGCTAATTCTTGGATTGGTCTTACTGGAAATATCTTGGTATCCTTGGGCAAGTCACTTCACCTCTCAGAGCCTCTCTGTCCACATCTATTATAAAAAGGGATTAAACCAGCTGATCGCTAAGCATGGACCTTAGATCCCACGTCAAATCTGGGCTCTGTCACTTTAGCAGCTTCTTCACTGAGGGGTCATTAAGCTCTCTGAGGCTCAATTTCCTCCTTTTCCTAACTTTATAGCCGAGGTCAGCTCTTAGGCTAAATATTTCAGTCTTAACTCACTCTGTTCCATCTCCTGTTCCAACGAACTCAGTCCTCTCCCATCCTCTCTCTCTCTGCTTTCTTTCTACCTCCCTCCCCCGACAGGGCAGCTCTTGTTCTTCACATCTACTTGCCCCACCCACCCTCATGCTCCTTCGAACCACACAGACTCAGGGTTGGACAGGCTTAATGCTCATCTGGCAGCCTCCCCTCTTCATGTGCCCCAGGTCAGCAGCACAGAAGCCCTCACCCAGTTAGTGGTCTCCCCAGCCCACCGCTACCCAGCCCTTGCTGTGACTTTCCGGTGACAAGGAGCACACACCTGTGTATCAGCCTTGGCCAGTGCGGGTCCCCTCTCTCTCCACCTTGTGTGTTCCTTTCAGCAGATTGGCTTTTGCCAGGTGCTGGAAAATATGGCCCTTTAGTTTTGCTTCTTACAGCTTCACCCACAAGAGACAAAATCATTTCAATTTAATAATCTTGGAGAATAAGATATTTGCTGGCCTATCTCAGGTCACATGAGTACATCACAGCTCTCATAATAGTCGTGTAAATGGGGAGTTGCAGTTGCCAGGAGAAAGGGGCAAGCTTGGCTGATAGAGTGGGGGGGGGCGGGTATTTTACACAGACGTTCATTCTAAAATCACGCAAAAATAAAATATAGCTTCCCTCGCCCTGGACAATCCCCTAGGGATGCACTATATTAAAGAATGAAGTCAGCTCTCAGTAAGGTCAAAGCTACCAGAGTCTCCTCCGGTGCTGGACCACATTGCTGTTTCCTCACTAGATGATGCCTGTGGATCATGTCTGCTGGCCACGTGATACAAACCACAACAAAAGCAAGCAAGCAAACCATAAAGCACAGGCTTGTGTTCATCTCACCGAGCTACTATGTGGGGCACACGTGGACTGATCGGTGCCAGGTGGAATGTCACTCAGATTGCTTATATAACCAAGATCGCAATTTCTCTCTCTACCCCTCATTCTTTTTCTGTCTCTTTTTAATATGGTCATACAGTTGTACTCATGCAAATTAAAAACAGGAAAAGTCCTTTCCGCTCTATTTCCACAAGCCCCTTGAGGAGCTTACGGCCTGGTAACAGACTGGTAACGGGCAGTGCCAGTTGTCACAAAGAGGCACGTCAGCAGTGTAGGAGGCTTCTCATCTGTGAGGAGAAGAGACATCCAACCTGAGACCTGAAGGATGGATGTGAGCTGGCCAAAGCAGGGAGAATGTGCCGAGTCCAGGAGGCAGGTTAGCGCATTTCCTACTAGCTCAGTGCAGGCTTTGAGAGCGGGGAGGGAGGCAGGCCCGGCCATGGACAGCCGGGAACGCCATGCTTAGGAGTGTGGAATTTATTATGAAAGCAATAGTGAGTCATTGAAGGAGGGGAGAAACATGATCAGGTTCTACATTAGAAAGAAAATTCTGGTTGTGATTTGCAAATTCGATTGAAGAACGACAGGAGTTGAGTTAAGAACATTCTGGTAACCCAGCCTAGACATTGTGATGGCTCAGATCATGGGCTGCAAAGACAGGGCTGAGGGAGAGCTCAGCGATGTCGTCCCAAGCATCCAGCTTGCGAGACTCAGTGGATGGTGATGTGTCACTAGGGTGGAGAATAGTGACAGTCACTTCCCAATTTCCACTCGGTTTCAAATCGCTCGTATGTATCTTTCCTATCATCTCATTTCCTCCCGCTTCTCTCCACTTCCGGACACTGGAGACTAGGATAGCAAAGGCCTTCCTGTCTTCACTGTGTAGGACAATGAGACGAAAGATCCAGACAGAAGGATCTCAGAAAGTCTCTTCCAGTGTCAAAGACTTCGACTTCTCAGGCACCTAAGATGGTGCCTGGGTGGAGGCAGAGGGCAGGTGCGGAATGATGGGGTACGGAGAAATCAGCTGCAGGGACAAGGAGTCATGCGGGTGGCGGTGGAGAAGCCATCGCAGCCCGCTGTCCCCTTGGCGGCACGAGCCCTGGTGTGCCAACTTCCCCAGAGTTCCCAGTCCCTCCACGTCAGGACTTTCCTGGGGACGGCTGACCTTGGCCATAGTCGCCTCGCTCCGCAGGAGATTGCCACACAAAGAGCCATTGAGAAAAGGAAATCTAAGAGGCCAGACCGTGAACGTGACGGATTCCCGACCCTCCCCTTGTGGCTGTAGACCAGAGGGCACCCGGGAGCCCCAGTCCCTAGGATTAAGAGATTACTTTTAAAAAAATAAAGAAAAATAGATAGTGTTAATTAATTTTTATTTGAGGCCTCCACCCTCTTCCTGCTCTCTATTCCTCTTTTGTCTGGTCCCAGGGAGAGCCTGCGGGGGCGGCCCCACCTGTCAGCAGCGCTGCCCACTCTGCAGCTGGGACCTGCCTGTGGCCACCGTGAGCCGCCCTGCCCCGGCCACTCCTCTTCCCCCTCCGGCTCTTCTTGCACAACAGCCGAGCAGGCAGATCAGGAGTCCAGCCTGTGCTTTTCCTTCTGGGCTTCTGGGCTTCTCAAAGGATCCCTTTGTTAGTGAATGTCAACCTCTCCCCAAAGGCCCGCGGTTGGAGCCAAGGAGGCTGAGCCCAAATGAGATGGTGGCTTCCGTGAGGGGTGCCAGGCCGATGGGGTCTGGCTGGGGGCCTCTGGGGTAACCTCGGCACCTGTGTATTTTCCAGGGTGAGAGGAGTCCAGCACTTTCAGTCTCTTGTAAGACTCACCTCCTACAGGAAGCCCCCCTGATTATTCCCAGTCCTGCCCCGTTTGTGTCTTCACTGGGCATTCTCTCAGGCTGGCATGCAATGCCTCCCTTCCTGAGGCATTGAAAGTACAAAAAAAAGGCACATGCCTGGGTCAGAGACAAATTCAAAGCCAGGATTCACTCAGCATCCTGTGCTCTTTCTGCAGCACCAAGCTCTCTGATCCACACTGTACCCCAGAATTAACAATTTTAGAAGTTCCCAGTGGAGAGGTCAAGTCCATTTTCAGGTCTTGAACTGCTCCCTTGCAATGCCCAACACTCATTCATGGCCCAAGTGCCAGTGCTCAGGCACAGTGGACTCTGTCTTTCTGGAAGCCTGGGGTGTTTTAGGAGTACCTAAATAGAGATCCTCGCTGCCCAGGCCACAGCGCTCCCCTTTTCCAGGCACTGTCGAGGACTTCTGACATTCAGGCTGGTATACAAAGCAACCACCCAAAAAGGAACTGGGGCAGGGAGCTTGCACAGCTTGTGTTGTGTTTGTTCTCCATTGTGGGTGAGCTCTCACCATCATGGGGAGCAGAAAGAGGCAGCTCGTGTGGGAGAGGCCACACAGAGGAGCATTTCAGAGCATGAACTTTGAAATCAGATGGCCCAGGTAAGCTCAAATATTGACGCTGTCATTTATTCATAGGGTGGTGCTACGGTGTGACTGTGTCCCCCAAAAATTCATGTGTTGAAACACGAGCCCCCGGTGCGATGGTCTCAGGAGGTGCGTCCTTTGGCAGGTGACTGGGTCATGAGGGTGGAGCCCTCATGAATGGAGCCCAAGAGAGACCTCTTGCACCTTCCACCATGGGAGGATACGGTGAGAATGCAACCTCTGTGACCAGAAAGCAGGTCCTCACCAGACGCTGAATCTGCTGGTAACTTGTGTTGGACTTCCCAGCCTCCAGAACTGTGAGAAATAAACGTTTGTTGTTCATAAGCCATCCGGTCTATATTTTGTTATAGCAGCTGGAACACATTAAGATAGTTGGTCTTAGGAAAGTTACTTACCTCTCTCTAAACTATTTTTTAAATAAAAAATTATATCTGTAAAATGGGATTCATAATAGCTACCCTAGGGGGTTGTCTGGAGGATTAAATGAGGTCATATAAAGTACTTAGCACACAGTACTTCTTCTTTCATAAGCAGTGGCTGGTATAATTAAAGAGTTCTGCACCGACCAGCCCAAGGTCAAGTCTGAACTCTACTTCTCATTGGCTCTGTGACCTCGAGCAAGTTGCTTAACCTCTCTGCCACTCAGGTTCCTCATCTTTAGTGCGGGGGCTGACGCACTGCCAAGTGGCCTTTAGACTGTAATACTCTTCAAGACTTACCTGCCTGTCTCAGCTCCATCACTGATTCCCAGCTCACGGGTGAGCCTCTCACTCGAGGGCAGGGACCACTGCTCTTATAACCCTAGAGCCAGGGAAAAAAACCAAGGTTTACTGAATATTTATTTCTTCCAGTAGAAGAATCCCAGTTTAGGGAGCTGGGATTATCGTTTTTGGAGCCTTGGGGACCCACGGTGTAAGCTTGCATCAGCTGAGAGAGCTTCACCAGCTGCCTGAGCTTAGTCAACACAGAGACCCCCAGGCGAGGTCAAATCGTGATAAAGCATAAGACAAATATCCTCAGATTGAAAGTTATATTGTTAAAGCTTTTGCCTGTTTCAACTATTACACCTATCTACATGAATCAGGCTTTTCCTTATACCATGTGACAAAAAAACCAAGTACAAAAAGTAAGTGCATGGAATACTGCTCAGTCTTAATAAAAAAGGAACGTCATTTGTGACAACATAAATGAACCTGGAGGACATTATGCTAAGTGAAATAATTAAGGCACAGAAAGATAAATACTACATGATTTCACTTACATGTGGAATCTAAAAAAGTCAGACTTGGGGAAGTTGAGAGTAGAATGGTGCTTAACAAAGACTAGGGTGGGGTGGGGTTGAGGAATGGAGAGAAATTTACCAAAGGGTACAAAGTTCCAGTTACACGGGAGGAATAAGTTTTCAAGATTTATCGCACAACGAAGCGACCATAGTTAATAATAATATATTGTATATTTCAGAACGGCTAAAAGAATAGATTTTAAATGTTTTCACCACAAAAAAGTAAGTATATGAGGTGGTGGCCATGTTAGTTAGCTTAATTTAATCATTCCATGATGTATACAAACATCACATTGTACCCCATAAATATACACAATTATTTGTCAATTCAAAAATCAAAATTAAAAAAAGTAGGTGCAGATTTTGCTTCCGGGAAGGTGGAGTAGATGTATTAATACTTCCCCCTATTCCTTTCGCTAAGTACAGCTGAAATCCCTGGATTGGACATTATACATAAAACAATCATAAGATGACTCTAAAAAGTAGGGAGAAGAAGACAGACCAGCAGGGATTTGGGGACCAGAAGAGTGAGTTTCCCATTGTTTTATTTTCCCTCATCTATCCCAGACTTTGAGCTGCAGAAGCCAGCAACCTAGAAGGGCCAGCGGTGCAGACCAAAAAGAACCCCAATAAAAATCTGACCTCTGGCCAAAGAACAGGGAAGGGGAAGTCTAGCAAGAAAAAACATGTGTAGACAACGGCTGCTGTACTCCAGCCAAAATACACACACACAAAAACACTGGTGTCATCTCACACTCACACCAGCAAAAGGACAGTGTGGCTCATAGATGTCTACCCTTGCAACTCTGCTGGTGAGTTGCCCCCAGACTCCTGCCAGGGTGGTATCAGAGAAAACCAAGTAGAGAGCTGAGACTTTCATCCCCACCAGCTGAAAACAAGCCCTGCCTCTCACTATGGGATCGTTGAGACCACAATAGGGAGCCAGATTTCCACTGCCAGCCGGCAGTAACAAGGTGTCCCCTCTTTCTCTCCACTGGCATGTTGTCAGAGGAGACCTAGTGAACAGTCAGGACTTTCACTATCACTAGTAATAATGAGGCCACCTCCACCATAGTGTCAGTGATGTCCACGTTGGAAGCTGGAACTCCTGTCTAGAGGTAATGAGAATCATCCCTTCCCTCGGATGTCTGTGGAGACTCAGTAGAAACCTGGACTTCTGTCTCCACCTGGTAGCAGTGAGGCAGCACCCCCTGCCCCCGCCAGAGTGGTGTCGGAAAAAGCCAGCTAAAATGGAAGGTTTAAATGAAAGCCAGAGTCTCAGAATATAACATGAAAAAGCCCAGATTTCAAGGGAAAATTACTTGTTATACTTAAAAACAAGATCTCTAGCTGAATGAAAAAAAAAAGACAATAGATGCCAACATCAAGATGACAGGAGATGTTAGAATTATCCGACAAAGATTATGAAGCACCATGACAAAAATGCTTCAGCTACTGATTTTCAACCAGGAAGAATGAATCGTTGTTAATAATTTCTTCAAAAGTAATTATCTGACTCAAAAATGCTCCAAATTTACAATTGATATATAATTATCATTTAAAAAAACAACAAACTTCACATATAAAGTGATCCAGCCCATTAATAAACCAAGAATCAAACTCTGCAGGTTATCATGAGAAACATTAACTTTATTCTCTAGAAATTTATTAAGCATGTTTAAAATCCATATCATTTGTGTAACTAATATATTAGAATGGAAGCCTGACACTAAATTTATTGTATTAATATTAAAAGCCAGTGTACAAAAGTACCATCAAAGTTTGTGAAGAAAGTAAAATATGTCAAAGGATCTTTTAAATGTTTTGGCAAGAAATTACAAACACGCTTAAAACAAATGTAAAAATAAACAGCTTCTACAAAGAAATAGAAATTCTCAGCAAAGAAATAGAAGATGTAAAGAAGAACCAAATGAAGATTTTAGAACTGAAATACACAGTAACTGAAATAAGAAGTTCGGTAGATGAGCTGGACAGCAGAATGGAGTGGACAGAGAAAAGAATCAGTGAACTAGAAAGATACGAGAATAGAAATTACCCAGTTTGAACAGCACAGGGAAAATAGACTGGTGAGAAAAAAAAAAAAGAACAGAGCCTCAGGGACCTGTGGGATGATAACCAAAGATCTAACACGCATGTTATCTGGGTCTGGGAAGGAGAGAAGAAAAACTGTGGACCTGCAAAAGAGAAAATAATGATTGAAAACTTTCCAAATTTGGAGAAATATAAACCTGCAGGTTCAAGAGGCAGAGTAAATCCCAGACAGGGTAAACCCAAATAAATCAATTCCAAGGCACATGTAATTACTTCTAAAAACCGAAGAAAGAAATACTATCTGCAGTAAGAAAGAAAAGATACTTTACCCATAGGGAGAAATGATTTAAATTATAGAAAATTTTTCATCAACTATAGAGGCCATACGGAAGGGGCACAATATTTTTCAAGTGCTGAAGAAAAAGAACTGTCAACTGAGAATCCTATACCCAGTGAAAATATCTTTCAGGAATAAAGGGTAAATCAGTACCTTCTCAGATGATGGAAAACTAAGATAATTTTTTGCCAGAATACATACCCTGAAAAAACGACTAAAGGAAGTTTTCTAAAACAAAAGGGAACAATAAAAGAAGGGATCTTGAACCATCGGGAAAGAAGAAAAAACATCGTAAACAAAAAGATGAGTAAACACATTTTCTTTTTTCTCTTTATAGACGGTGTGGTACTGGCAGAGGGAAAGACACATAGACAATGAAACAATATAGAGAAACCAGAAATAAACTCACACAAATATGCTCAACTAATTTTTTTGAAGGGGTAAAAGCAATTTAAAACAAGTAAGAAATGGTGCTGGAGCAATTGGAAATTCCTAGGTATGAACGCTGACCCAAGTCTCACACCTTATCCAAATAATGCAAAATAGACCACAGATTTAAATGTAAAATATAAATTATAAAGCTGTTAAAAAAAATATGGGAGGAAATCAGGGACCAAGAACTAGTCAGAGTTAGACTTGAGATGAAAAGCATGTTCCATAAAAGGCAAAAAATCGACTAGGCTTCCTCAAATTTAAAAATGTTTGCTCTGCAAAAGATCCTGTCAAGAAGATAAAAAGACAAGTTCCACAGTGTGAAAAAATATTTGCAAACCATGTAATCCAATAAAGGACTAGTATCTAAACACTCGATAGTAAAAAAAATAAAAAAGCAAACAATCCAATTAGAATGTAGGTAAGAGACATTTCTCAGAAGATACGCAGACAGCAAATAAGTGCTAGAAAAGATGTTCAACATAGTTAGCCTTCAGGGAAATGCAAGTTAAATTCACAATGAGATATTACCACATATCTATCAGAATGGCCAAAATAAAAATAGTGACAATACCAAATATTGGCAACGATATGGAAAAACTGGATCATTCATACATTGATGTCGAGAATGTAAATCGGTATAGTCACTCGGAGAACCAGTTTGCCAGTTTCTTAAAAGACTAAGCATGCATCTACCACATGACCCAGTAATTGCAGTCCTGGGAATTTATTCCAAAGAAATGTTAACTCATGTTCACACAAAAACTGTAAACAAATGTTTATAGCAGCTTTATTTGTAATAGCCCCAAACTGCGAAATCTAGATGTCCTTCAACAGGTGAAGGGATAAAAAACTACAGTAGGTTCACATCATGTATTACTCATGCAATAAAAAGGAACCAACTAATGATCCATGCAACAGCCTGACGAATCTCCAGAAAAATATGTTGAATGAAAACATCAATCCCCCAAGTTTCCATACTGCATGGTTCCATGAACACAGCAGTCTTCAAATGACAAAATCAGAAACGGAGAGAACAAATGAATGGCTGCCAGAGGTTAAGGATGGGGGTGGGGCTGGAGGAAAGTGGGCGTGGCTATAAAAGGGTAATATGAGGAATCCTTGCAGTGATGGAAATGTTCTGTATCTTGACTGCATCAGTGTCGACATCCTCATTGTGATATTGATTTTGCAAAACGTTACCACTAAGGAAAATTGTGTAAAGAGTACACAGGATTTCTCTATCATTATTTCTCACGAGTGAATATAAATCTGTAACTTTCTCACAATAAAAAGAGGTTATTTGTTTAAAAGGTTTTTAAAAAATAAGTGCATGCTAAATATTCAGAGAAGGGTGAAAGGGACTTAAGCTGTGCTTAGGCAAAAAGGAACTATGGGCTAGCTTCTGTCCTAATGGCACCTCTTTATGGAACACTTCCTCTGTGGATGGCGTTGTTCACACTCTGTGTATGCATTCTCCGATTTAATCCTTTTAGCAACCCTAATAGATTTAAAGAGCTTAAGTAACCTCGCACAAGTTCACTCAGTAAGTGGTAGGTTCAGGAACTTGAACCAGGATCTGTTTGACTGGAAAGGGTGTTCTTAACCTCTGTATTATACGGCCTCTCTCTTGCTGGAGCAAGGGAATCTGTTGGAAAGATCTGCGCTCGGGAGTGTAACCTACTGAATCTAAAAGAGGCCACGTGCCCCTTCCGCACGTGCAGCTTCAGGAATAGGCCTGGAAAGCCACAGCATCGTCTGTTCCTTCAGTCTCGCAACGCAGCGCCAGCTATTGTGTTGGGCGCTGGGCACCCAAAGATGCAGAAAGAGGTATCGCCTGCCCTCGAGGAGCTCGCAATCCAAAGAGGGTGACCAACGGCGATTCCTGCATATGTGCTCATTCCCGTGGGAACACAAAGAGAGCTACATCCAACACCAGGGTAGAGGGAGCTCCCTGCAAGTCATTCTGTCTCCTGATCTCAAGTCCACCTGATGAACTTTGCGAAAGGCCCTTCTTGGAGGTGGAGGTTGTAGGGAAGGGGTGGCATTTGTGGCATTTTCCTTTCAACACTTCACACAAAAATATGCCAGTTAAGCCTAAAAACAAAAACGAAAAAACTTAACTCAGGGTTACATTTAATGCCAGGCTTGAAGAGTTCTTTAGGAATTTTCCTGACTCTAGAATCTTTTGCATCTCTTTGCTTCCATCTTTGTGAGGAAAAGGGGCAGAGAAAATGTAATATGATGGAAAGACCATGGACTTTTAAGCTAGCTATACCTGAGTTCAAATCTTGACTCTGACCAATGTGGCTAATGTGATCTTAGCAAACTATTTAATTTAACTGAGGCTTAGTTTCCTCATCTGTAAAATGGGACTATTAATATTCCTCATAGGGTGGTGGCAGCCATTTAATATCATGATGTATATAAAACATCTGGCATATAGTCAGTGCTTATTAAATGGTATCTATTACTATTTTCTTCCAACATGAAATTTCTTTAACAGGAAACAAAGACAATATCTTTGTGACCAAAAGGTAGGAAAATATTTCCTCAAGATTCAGAAATATTTGATAAATGAGACTTTATCAAAATTAAATCTTCTCAACAAAGACACCCTTTGAAAAATGAATAAGCAAGCCACAGACTGGGAGAAAATGTTTGTAAGATGCCTATATCTGACAAAAGAATTATATCCCAGATCTCTTTGCTGGTGGAGGGCCTTGCAGAGTTTCAGTGGTGTTACACTGAACGTCTGTTCTCACTGTAAGCCCAATTTATGGAGATGGCCTGAAAGATTGCTCCAAGTATCTACTGAACCCAAAACATACTATGAAACATACTTATTACCTAACTCCTACTGTGCATTTGTTTGAGGATTTTTCTCTTATTTTTTCTCCTTATTGTGAAATCCATGAAACTCTAGTTCTGCTAAGGAGCCTGCTTAAAATGCATACCTGAGCGTCTGTAGTATCAGCCAGGGTTTGTGTTTGCAAACAGGATCCACCTTGGCTAGTTTATACAAAAAAGGAATGTGAGGAATTTGTTTAAAGGATATTAGGTAGCTCACAAAATTTCCAGGAGAGCCAGAGAGACAGATTCTGAAGCTGTCCAGCAACTACACTCAGGAGCTTCCCTAGCAAAAATGTCTCTGCAAATGCCACTTAGCACCTGTAATGCCTGGAACTAGATGCCAGAAATACTAGTGGCACCTCTGAAGATTCAGCTATCTTCAGCAATACACCTTCCAGATACTTGTGCATGTGTGGCCACCTCCTCACACAGCACACATCTTAATTCAAGTCCCAGTAGGGAGGGTCTGATTAGTAGAACCTAGTTCACATGCCTACAAACTTAGTTTGCTTTTCCCTTGGAATAATTATCTTAAAATATAGGAAATCTGAAAAATGTAGGAAGAATGTTCAAAAATGCTGGCTACCAAGATAAGAAATGGTGAAAACCCTCCTTCTTGTATAACAGTGTCTAGAAAACTAAAAACACATCTCAGACACCTTTACAACTATGACTCAGAATGTTATTTAGGATTCACCAATCTGATGCTCTTGCAGAAGATTGGGAAGGCAGAACTGAGGTGAAAACTAACCAACCTCTGTTGAATCTCCTAACAAACATAATCCTGGTTGTATTGAGATGCAGCGTTGGGTGAGTTGTTTTTTTTTTTTTTTTCCCTTTGGTTGGTTTTTGTTTTGCTTTGTTTTGTTTTTTGTTCATGGTTGACAGGATTCCTAATATCCAGTCCTCAACTTCATGGTTGTTAAAAGGCAGAATTGGAGGGCATGCTTGTTTTGCTAATGTGAGTCTAGGAGGCATCACTGGATTATGGAATTAATTGTTGCATAATGGTGGCTTACTGTTCTGTGGATGACGGATAAGATGGTATCTTTCTAGAGCCATCATTTATGGTGGCAGATTTCTGATTCCTTATCTTCCTCCCTCTTTAAAAGGTAAGCAGGAAGCTTCCTTCACCTGACTGGCAAATTTTTGTAGTTTTATTCTACAAGTCATTCTTTCATCACTTCCAAGGATTTTCATATGCACCCAATTCCTATATTTAATCTCTTTCTGCTTAAAATAGCTAAAATGGTTTCTGTTGTTTATTATTGAATCTTTTTTCTAATATAGGCATTAGTGCTATAAATTTTCCTTTAAGTACTGCTTTAGCTGCATCCCACAAATTTTGATATGTTATATTTTCATTTGGTTCAAAATACTTTCTAATTTCCCTTGTCATTTCTTTTTTAACTGATGAATTAGTTGTGTGTTATTTAGTTTGCAAATATTTGGAAGTTTTCCTAGTATCCAGTTTAATTTCATGGTGAAGAGACAAAATACTTTGATCCAAACTCTTTTGAGTTTATTAAAACTTGTTTTGTGGCCTAGAATATGCCTTATCTTGGTAAACGTTCTGTACACCCTTGAAAATAATATGTAATCTGCTGTTGTCAGGTGGTGTGTTGTATAAATGCCAATATGTCAGGATGCTAGTGTTGTTCAGTTGTTCTATATCCTTAATGATTTTCTGTCTATTTGCTCTATCAGTTATTGAAATAGGCATGTTAAAATCCCCAGCTATAATTGTGGATTTGTCTATTTTTCCTTGCAGTTCTATCAGTTTTTGCTTCATTTATTTTAAAGCTATGTTATATTAAATGCATGAACATCAGGGATTGTCATGTTCTCTGATGAACTGACTCATTTATCATTTAGGAGCAAACCCTTTTTATCTCTGGTAATATTCTTACTCTGAAATATAGTTTGTCTGATAATAATGTATCACTTGAGTTTTTTTTAACCAGTGTTAGCTTGATGTATCTTTTTCTATTCTTTTATTTTGAACCTAGTTTTGTCTTTGTATTTAACGTGGATCTCTTGTAGGCAGCATATAGTTAGATCTTGTTTTTTAATCCAATCTTACAAAGCGCTTCCCTTTCATTGGAGTACTGGGACTATTTACATTTACATTTAATTGTTGGTTAGACTTGAATCTTTCATCTTGCTATTGTTTTCTATTTGTTCGACATGTTTTTGTTTAATTTTTCCTCTTTTGATGCCCCTGTTAGATTGAGTATTTCTATAATTCCATACATATAAATTTCATCTCATCATGATAAAAGGGTCAGTTCAACAGAGGACATGACAATATTACACATTTATGAGCCTAATAACATAGTACATATATAATGTATTAAATGTATATATATAACTTTTATATATACTGGTTGAGTATCCCTAATTCAAAAATCTGAAATCCGAAATGCTCCAAAGTATGAAACTTTTTGAGTGCCAGCATGATGCTCAAGGAAATGCTCATTGTAGAATTTACAGACTATGGAATTGCAGGTTAGGGATGATCAACCTGTACTTTTATATATATGTACATATATATACACACACACACATACATGCACATATAATGTTTATATATATATACATATATTGATTTATTAGCTATTTTAGAGGTTACTTTAAGGTTTATAGTATATGTCTTTAACTTATCACATAAAGTATAAGAAGCTTACTGCAATATACTTCCATTTCTCTCCTCTTGGCCTTTGAGCTATTATTGTCATACATTTTTCCTCTACATATGTTGGAAATTCCACAATGTATTGTTATTATTTTTGCTTAAATAGTAAGTTACTTTTTAAGGCTGTGAAAAATAAGAAAAAAGTCTTTTGTATATATCCACATAGTTATCATCTCTAGTACTCTTTAATCATTTGTAGATTCAAATTTTCATCTGGTATTTCATACTTTTTATACACCTTTTATAAACCCCCAAATATATTATTATTTTTGTATGCATTGTCAATTGTCTTTTAAAGATACTCAAAACAATAAGAAAAAAATTTTTATTGATCATGTAGTTACCATTTCCAGTGCTCTTCATTTCTTTGTGTAGATCCTGGTTTCCATCAGGTCTCATTTTTCTTCTGCCAGACATGTCTGCTGATGATAAATTTTTTCAGCTTTTGAATGTTTAAAAAGTCTAATTTATCTTCATTTTGAAATATAGTTTTGCTGGGTGCAGAATTCTAAGTTGAAAGGGTTTGTTTTATCTTTCAGCATTTCAAACACACTGCTTCACTCTCTTCTGACTTGCAATGCTTCCAACAAGAAATTTGCAATCATTATTTTTGTTCTTCTAGACATAATGATGTATCTTTTTTCTGGCTGCTTTTAAGATTTCCTTTTTCACGTTTTAATTGATTTAGCTATAATATCTTGTGCCTTGGTGTAGTTTTCTTTGTGTTTCTTATGATTGGGGTTTGTTAAACTTGTTGGGTCTATACACTTAAAATTTTCATCGAATTTAGAAAATTTCCAGCCATTATTTCTTCAAACATTTTTTTTTCTGTCACCTACCCATTCTTTCCTTCAGGGGGTCTAATTACATGTATATTGTGCTGCTTGAAGTTTTCCCACAGCTCATTGATGCCATTTTTGTTTTTGTTTTTTTCACTCTTCTCTTGTTTCATCTTAGATAGTTTCTATTGCCACGTCTAAATCTTTTCTTCTGCAATGTTTGATTTGCTGTTAATCTGATACAGTGAATTTCTTATCTCAGACACGATGACTGTTACAATAACTGTTTTAATAACCTGTCTCCATCACCTGTGTCATCTGTGAGTCAGCTTTATTTAATTGATTTTCTTTCTCATTACAAGTCATATTTTCTGCTCCTGTGTATGTCTGGTTAAGTTTTGATTGGATGCCAGATGTTTGTATATGTTACTTTATTTGGTACTGAATATTTTTATATTCCTATAAATATTCTGCATCTTTGTTCTGGAAGTCAAATAAATTACTTGTAAATATTCTGATCCTCTCAAGCCCTGCTTTTACATTTAGTTTAGTGGCATCAGAGGAGCATTTTAATCTAGGACTGAATTTTCTCCATCACTGAAGCAAAACCCTTCTCACTACTCTATCTGATGCCCTAAGAATGATGAAGTTTTACGCTCTGGCAGATGAAAATAAGGAACTACTCTCAGCCCTGTGTGGGCTCCAAACACATTGTTCACTTTAATCTTTTAATGTGTTTTTTCCCTGTCCTTGGGTAGTTTCCTCACATGCATTCACTAATCTTTACTCTTGTGAAGACTCACGAGGGATCCTCTACAGATCTTCAGTGTTCTTTCACTCCTTCCAGCTCTTTCTTCTTGGTCCATTGCTCTGCAAACTTTAATCATCTTGTTTTCCCTACACCCCCAGCCTTGTCTCCTCAATTTAGGGATGTCATCAAGTTCTGCCTGGGTTCTTTCCCCCATACCAAGGGAAAGTTCCCCAGAATCTCTCTTTAGAGTGTAAGTTGGTACAATCATAGGGGGCCCCAATTTGTTTCCCATCTTTCAGTGATTACGTTCCCTCATTACCAGATTTTCAATTTTTTAAACCATTGTTTATTATATTTTATTTTGTTTTGTTATATATATCAAGTGGGAGGGTAAATCTTGTCCCTGTTATTCTATTTTGACCATAAATCAAGTACTTGTTATCTACCATTGAATTTTGACTGGTATATATGCCAACCTTGCCTCTGTTGGTTAAATTCTGCTGCTTGACCTCTGCCACCATAATACCCTCATCATGCCCATTCAACCAGGTGGAAAATTTCAATGGTAACATCTTCCACATGCATCCCCAGCCTATAGAAAACAGCTGCTACAATACAATACCAACGCATTGGTGCTCCCTTCACTAATGTTATATCTCAGAGCTTTGGAAAATAGAGTATCTTCTGGGCTCTCTCAAGGACATATTTTATGGTCGTGTGAATGAGTCACATATTATATGCACTACAACTTTCCTTTTCTCCCTGAAGTCTTGGGATTTCTTCCTGTCTACATTTTCCCCAACATTATCTAGCATCTTACCTCCTATTTGACATAGATTCCTGCTGATACTAAGTTCTAGCCAACCAACAAGAAGTGATTCTAATTACTCCCAACTATTTGAGCCAGCAAACTGAATCTAAAATCTCCACTAAGTGAACCCACATTAATGAATTTGGCCCAATCTAAAATTCTACTTCTATCCTCCACTCTCATCACCCTCTTATCATTCATTACTATGCATATTTCCCAGTTTTTTATACATTTGCAAAATCTTATTAATATTTTGCTTCATCTCCCCAGAATGACTTTATAATTTCCCCTTTGGCATATCCTAGGATCTTACTTTAGCTATAGGTCTAAAGTCAATGAGAGGTGGCTAACATAGTACATGAGGACAAAATTGACTTCCCCTACTAAGGGGAAATTCTTTAACAAGGAAATTACAGATATTTAATCAAGGCAGGAACAGCCTTAAAAAGGAAAGAAGAAAGGATTTCTCCTGCTGAGACTATAGGAATTGACATGTCCTTAAATGCCCTCACATTAATTCTCCATGCCTCGCTCTTTTCCAGCCGTGCCCTAACTTCCACATAAGAATCTTCTTAAGGCTATGAATTCAACCTATTTATGATTCAGCATCCCATTGTGAATTTGATTTTCAATTACATCAGCCTTATGGCTGCAAGAGATAGTGTAGAAGCTACCTGAGTGTACAATATTCTCATGAGCTAAAATTTTTAACTTTTGATTTTTCATTTTCTTTCTTTAAAACCCCAACAGAGTTAGAAGCAGCAAGTTCAGTCCATAGTACTTGTATTCCTCAGCTCCTCCCTCATTGTGGAGGCCACGAAAGCCTTGAGGAGCGAGATCAGGTGACAATTTAAGTAATTGTTTCATCACTCTCTGTAATGAGCTGCTGAATCCCATCCTCTAATACTACCAAAATGATCTTTGTCTTGCCTTCAAACCCAATGACATCAGATAACCAACCACCAAGTCTCCATTTCCTTGAGAATATGTTGCTGGTAACCATTACAAAGACCAATCAGTATATTTGTGAGGGTCTTTAGATGAAAAGAGCAGAATCTATTCCAGCAATTTAAGCAGAAAACAAAATGGTTTAAGACTATTAGGCTTGGCACGATGTCTCATGCCTGTAATCATAGCACTCTGGGAGGCCATGGCAGGAGAACCTCTTGGGCTCAGGAGTTCAAGACCAGCCTGAGCTAGATATAAGATCATATCATCAGCAAAGAGTGATAGTTTGACCTCTTCTGCCCCCATTTGGATGCTTTTGATTTCCTTGTCTTGTCTGATTGCTCTGGTTAGGACTTCCAGTGCTAAGTTCAATAGAAGCAGTGATAGAGGGCAATCTTGTGTGGTTCCAGGTCTAAGTGGGGATGCTTTCAATTTTTCCCCATTCAGTATGATGCTGGTTCTGGGTTTGTCATATATGGCTTTAATCATTTTTAGGTAGGTCCTGTCTATGCCTATTTTGTTAAGCGTTCTTATCATAAAAGGGTGTTGAATTTTGTCAAATGCTTTTTCTGTGTCTACTGAGAGGATCATATGGTCTCTGTTTTTGCTTCTATTTATGTGGCGAATTACATTTATAGATTTGCGTATGTTGAACCATCCCCGCATCTCTGGGATGAAGCCTACTTGGTCATGATGGACCATTTTTCTGATAAACACCTGAATTCAGTTTGCTAGGATTTTGTTGAGAATTTTTGCATCTATATTCAAAAGGGATATTGATCTGTAGTTTTCTTTTACTTTTCTTTTCTTTTCTTTTTTTTTTTTTTTGCATCCTTTCCTGGTTTGGGTATCAGGGTGATGTTGGCTTCATAAAACGTGTTGGGGAGGATTCCTTCCTTCTTGATGTTGTGGAGTAATTTCTGCAGGATAGGCACCAATTCTTCTTTGTAAGTCGGGTAAAATTTGGGTGTGAAATCATCTGGTCTAGGTCTTTTCTTTTTAGGAAGATATTTTATTGCTGCTTTAATTTCAGTACTTGATGTTGGTCTGTTCAGGAATTCTATTTATTCCTGATTGAGCCTAGGGAGACTGTGTGTTTCTAAGAATTTGTCCACTTCCTCCACATTTTCAAGTTTATGTGCATAGAGTTTTTTATAGTATTCATGGATGATATTTTTTATTTCCATGGCATCAGTTGTAATTTCTCCTTTTTCAATCCTGATGGAGCTTATTAGAGTCCTTTCTTTTCTGCTTCTCATTAATCTAGCAAAAGGTGTGACAATTTTGTTTATTTTTTAAAAGAACCAATTTTGTTTTATTAATCTTCTGTATAGTTTTTTTGTTGTTGTTGTCAATTTCATTTAGTTCTGCTCTGATCTTTGTTATTTCTTTTCTTCTGCTGGGTTTGGGGTTGGCTTGCTCATCCTTTTCCGGTTCTTTGAGACAATTCATTAGATTGTTTATTTGTGATCCTTCTGTCTTTTGGATGTAAGCATCTAGAAAACCCCAAAGATTTTGCCATGAAACTACTGGAATTGATAAGCAAATTCAGCAAAGTCTCAGGTTACAAAATCAATGTACAGAAATCAACAGCACTCCTATAAGCCAACAATAGTCAAACTAAGAACCAAATCAAAGACTCAATACGCTTCACAATAGCAACAAAGAAAATAAAATACCTAGGAATATATTTAATTAAGGAGGTAAAAGACCTCTACAGGGAGAACTTCGAAACACTGAGGAAGGAAATAGCAGAGGACTTAAACAGGTGGAAAACCATACCATGCTCATGGGTTAGTAGAACCAACATCGTTAAAATGTCTATACTATACAAAGTGATCTGCAGATTCAATGTAATCCCTATTAAAATACCAACATTGTTTTTCACAGATCTAGAAAAAATAATTCTACACTTCATATGGAACCAGAGAAGACCACATATAGCAAAAGCAATCTTAAGCAAAAAGAACAAATTGGGAGGCATCATTTTACCAGACTTGAAGCTATACTACAAGGCTATAGTAACTAAAACAGCATGGTACTGGGACAAGAACAGAGACATAGACCAATGGAACAGAACTGAGAACCCAGATATAAAACTATCCTCATATAGGCATCTAATCTTTGACAAAACAGACAAAAACATACAATGGGGAAAAGAATCTTTATTCAATAAATGGTACCGGGAAAATTGGATAGCCACATGTAGAAGACTGAAACGGATCCACACCTGTGACCTCTCGCAAAAATCAACTCACGGTGGATAACAGACTTAAACCTAAGGCATGAAACTATAAGAATTCTAGAAGAAGATGTTAGAAAAACTCTTATAGACATTGACCTAGGGAAAGAATTTATGATGAAGACCCCAAAAGCAATCACAGCAACAACAATAATAAATAAATGGGACCTGATCAAATTAAAAAGCTTCTGCACAGTCAAAGAGACTATCATGAGAGTGAACAGACAACCTACAGAATCGGAGAAAATATTCACATGTTAGACATCTGATAAAGGGCTGATAACTAGAATCTATATAGCACTCAGGAAAATCAGCAAGAAAAAATCAAACAACCCTATCAAAGAGTGGGCAAAGGACATGAACAGAAACTTTTCAGAAGAAGATATACTAATGGCCAAGAAACATATGAAAAAATGCTCAACATCTCTAATCATCAGGGAAATGCAAATCAAAAGCACAATAAGATATCACATATCTCCAGTGAGAATGGCCTTTATCAAAAAGTCCCAAAACAATAAATGTTGGTGTGGATGCAGAGAGATAGGAACACTCATACACTGCTGGTGGGACTGCAAACTAGTGCAACCTCTGTGGAAAACAATACGGAGATACTTTAAAGAGATACAAGTAGAATTACCATTTGATCCAGCAATCCCATTACTGGACATCTACCCAAAAGAACAAAAGTTGCTCTATGAAAAAGACACCTGCACCCGAATGTTTACAGCAGCACAAATCACAATTGCAAAGATGTGGAAACAACCCAAGTGTCCATCAATACATGAATGGATTAATAAAATGTGGTATATGTATACCATGGAGTACTA
The DNA here is from genome assembly GCA_004363605.1 of Indri indri. NCBI lineage: Eukaryota > Metazoa > Chordata > Mammalia > Primates > Indriidae > Indri > Indri indri. Next base: position 92,268 of record RJWJ010000279.1, read on the forward strand.
TTCGGCTTTAAGAAACAATGGTGATATAGCACCTCTTGTATACTCCTGTATAGAGCTGGAACCCATTCTACTAAGTGAAGTATCCCAAGAATGGAAAAACAAGCACCACATGTACTCACCAGCCAATTGGTATTAACTGAACAACACATAAGTGTACATATAAGAATAACATCTATTGGATGTTGGGCAGGGGGGGAGAGGGAAGGGGGAGGGGCAAGGGGGAGGAGGAGACGTATATATGCATACACAAAGAGTGCAATGCGCACCATCTGAGAGATGGACACGCTTGAAACTGGGACTTGGAGGGAAGGGGGGGCAAGGGCAACATACGTAACCTAAACATCTGTACCCCTATAATAACAAACAATAAAAAAATAAATTAAAAAAAAAGCAAAGCTAGAAAACATTTTTTTGAAGATAAAATACATCATGAATTTATACTGATGTCAATGACTTTAACATTATTGGAAATAATATATTCTACTAACAAATAAAGTAAAAGTTGGAGGAAAGAGATGGAAGAGAAACCCATGGATACAAAGAGACTCAAGGGAAATAGCAGCTTGTAAACTCAGACTAAGCCCTTTGCCCAGGCCAAAAGCAGTCACACTTCACTAACCCATCTTTCAAAATTGAAATGGTGACATCTTAAAGTCCAGAATGGCAATAGAAGAAATCAAAAATCAAAGTGTCCTTACCAAATCTGCTAAGTTTCACTCCTTAATTTTTCTTTACCTTTTTAAATTTTTTATTTATTTTTTATTGATACATAACATACGTATGGGGTATATGTAATATTTTTTACAGGCACAGGGTGTGTAAAGATCAAGTTAGGGTATTTAGGATATCTATCGTCTCATGCATTTATCACATCTGCGTGTTGGGAACATTTTAAGTGCTCTTTTCTAGCTATTTTGAAATATAAAATACACTGCTGTTAGCTGTAATCATCCTACTCTGCTATTGCACATTAGAACTTATTCCTTCTATCTAACTATGTTTGCACCCATTCACCAACCTTTCTCATCCCCTGCCCCCACACATGCCCTTCCCCCTCTGGTAACTGTCCTTCTCTTCTCTATCTCCAAGAGATCAGTTCTTTCAGTCCCCACACATGAGTGTGAATATATGTTTGTCTTTCTGTGCCTGATTTATTTCACTTAACATAATGACCTCAAGTTCCATCCATGTTACTGGAAATGACAAGATTTCATTCTTTTTGTGGCTGAATAGTATTCCATTGTGCATATATACCAGCTTTTCATCTGCTGATGGACACAAGTTGATTAAATATCTTTGCTGTTGTGAATTGTGCAGCAATTAACTTGGGGGTGTAGGTAGCCCTTTGATACACTGATTTCCTTCCCTTTGGATAAATGCCCAGTAGTGGGATTTCTGGATTGTATAGTAGTTCTATTTTTAGTTTTTTGGGAAATCTCCATATTATTTTCCATAGTGGCTGTACTAATTTACATTCCTACCAACAGTGTGTGAGTTGCCTTTTCTCCGCATTCTTACTAGCATCTGTTATTTTTTTGGTTTTTTGATAACATCCATTCTAACTGGGATAAAATAATATCTCATTGTGGTTTGGGTTTGCATTTCCCTGATGATTAGTGACATTGAGCATTTTTTCATGTACATGTTGGCCATTTGCATGTCTTCTTTTGTGAAATGTCTATTCAGGCCCTTCGCCACTTTTTAATGGGATTATTTGGTTTTTGCTGCTATTGTATGAATAGTTTGCGAACATTTTCTCCCATTCAGCATGTTATCTCTTCACTCTTTTGATTGTTCCTTTGCTGTGTGGAAGCTTTTTAGTTTAATATAGTCCAATTTGTCTATTTTTTATTTTGTTGCTTGTGATTTTGAGATCTTAGCTGTAAAATCTTTGCCTAAACCAATGTCCTGGAATATTCCTTCTACATTTTCTTCTAGTGGTTTTACAGTTTCAAGTCTTACATTTAGGTCTTTACTCCATTCTGAGTGGATTTTTATACACAGTGAAAGATAGGGGTCCAGTTTCATGCTTCTGCATATGGCTATCCAGTTTTCCCAGCACCGTTTACTGAAGAGGGTGTCCTTTTCACAATGTATGTTTTTGGTGACTTTGTCAAAAATCAATTGGCTATAAATATGTGGATTTATTTCTGGGTTCTCTATTCTGTTCCATTGGTCTATGTGTCTGTTTTTATACCAATACCATGCTGTTTTGTTTACTATAGACTTGTAATATATTTTGAAGTCAGGTAGTGGGATGCCTCCAGTTTTGTTTTTTTTGCTCAGGATTGCTTTTTGAAAAGATAAACAACATTGATAAACTGCTAGCTAGACTAACCAAGAAAAAAGAGAGAGAACCCAAATTTGAAAAAATTAGACATGAAAAAGGAGACATTATAACTGATACCTCAGAAATACAAAAGATCATCAGAGATTACTATAAACAGCTAACATACTGGAAAACCTTGAGAAAATGGATAAATTCCTAGAAATATACAACCTAGCAAGATTGAATCAGGAATAAATAGAAAGCCCGAATAGACCAATAACAAGTAACAAGATTGAATCAGTAACAAAAACTGCTCCCCCCCCCCAAAAAAGCCTAGGTGAATTCTACCAAATATATAAAAAAGAACTAACACCAGTCCTCCTAAAACTATTCCAAAAAATTGAAGAGGAGGGAATTCTTCCTAACTCATTCTATGAGGCCAGCATTACCTTGATACCAAAACCAGACAAGGATACAACAACAACAAAAAAAACTGCAGGCCAATATCCATGCAAAAATCCTCAATAAAATCCTATTATAGCAAACTGAATTCAACAGCATATCAAAAAAATAAGTCACCATGATAGAGTGGGATTTATCTCAGGGATTCAAGGATGGTTCAATGCAAATCAGTAAATGTGATACATCACATCAGCAGAATGAAAGCAAAAAAACCACATGATCATCTCAATAGAAACAGAAAAAGTGTTTGATAAAATTCAGCATCCCGTCATGATAAAAATTCTCAACAAACTGGGCATAGAAGGAACAAACCTCAACATACTAAAGGCCATATATGACAACCCACAGCTAACATCATAGTGAATAGGGAAAAGGTGAAAACCTTTCCTCTAAGAACTGGAATGAGAGGAGGATGATCACTTTCATCACTCTCATTCAACATAATACTGGAAGTCCTAGCCAGAGCAATCAGGCAAGAGAAAAAAATAAAAGGTGTCCAAACTGGAAAAGAGGAAGTCAAATTTTCCCTCTGTGCAGATGACATGATCTTATATTTAGAAAAACCTGAAAACTCCACCAAGGAACTGTTAGAAATGATTTTTAAGAATTCAGTAAAGTTGCAGGATACAAAATCAACATACAAAAATCAGTAAAATTTCTTTTCTTTTTGTTTTTTTTTTTAAGAGACAGGGTCTAGCTTTGTTGCCCAGGCTGGAGTGCAGTGGCCAAAGTTCACTGCAGCCTTCAACTCCTGGGATCAAGCAAGCCTCCTGAATAGCCGAAAGTAGCATTTTTATACACCAGTAATGAACTAGTTGAAAGAGAAATCAAAAAGGCAATCCCATTTATAATAGCTACAAAAAAATAAAATACCTAGGAATAAATTTAGCCAAAGATGTGAAAGACCTCTACAAGAAAAACTACAAAACACTGAAGAAAGAAATTGAAAAGGACATACACAAAGGAAAGGCATCCCATGCTCATGGATAGGAAGAATTAATATTGTTAAAATGACCGTTCTTCCCAAAGCAATCTACAGATGCAATGCAATCTCTATCAAAATACCAATGACATTTTTCAAGGAAATAGAAAAAATAATCCTAAAATTCATATGGAATCAAAAAAGAACTCAAATAGCCAAATCCGAGCAAAGAGAACAAAGATGGAAACATCACACTCATCAATTTTATTGACACAAATATGATTCAGAAAATACTGAGAATCCCAAATGTGACTTGTTGAAGAACATCCGAGGGATTTAACTGGATGTGTGGATGCCAATGCTAAATCTGGAAAATGGAATTTTTCACATGAGACTGAAGGAAGATGTAAATTTATTAAATATAGCCCAGGAAATATGGACACCTACAAACTCTACCTTAGGAATTGAAAGAAAAAGTTTCTTCTTGATCTAGAATAAAAGAATAGAATGTAGCATGGAGACCCCATTTTAATTTTGGCTCATGAAATCTATAACACTATAAAATTATTAAATAATAGAAACTTTCCATGTTTCAGCAACATTAATTTAGTGCTGATGTGCTCTACAGTTTTCCATCACTAAGCCCTCACTGTTCTCCTGGGGCCTAAATTGTCTTCTCCAGGGTTTTGCACTTGACTTGCTGTAAGTAATTGACATGTGCCAGGGCAATGATGGATTGGAAACTGCTCAAAGTCCAAAGATGATCATTAAATCTTGCTTATATGCTAAAAAAGTCAAAGGATGGACATTTCTTTTCATACATTCCCATTCACCAAAAGAGAGTTGGATTCTTTTAGTTTTGTGGAAATATGACCCAAAATAACATTGTATTAGTGTTTTTTATTTCAGCATATGTAAAATACACCTTGCATAGGTAAAATTATAAAGGAATTATTTAATCTTGAAATGGTCAAAAATAAAGTAAGTGGAACATTGGAAGCTCGCCTGTATAGATCACAATAATTCTGATAGGCTATATGTTTGTAAATACTTTTTTTTCACCCTTACGAATAAAGTCAGCTGCTTTTGGAACACTCTGTATAAACTGGTGTTTTAAATAGTTAGATCCCGATGGTAAGTCTAAAACTGGCTTGATTCTGGAAAGTAAGTTTTGTACAACTGCCTCTGTGTGCAGAAGCCTTTAGAAATATGCACTCATTTAAGTCTCTGATTTGCATGACCACACGCTGGTGGCCCAGGGTCCAGATGGGCACAGTAGCTTTGATAACAAAAGCAAATGTTTCTTATCCTGAGAAAGCAATACAAAACGACCAGCTCCAACACATCCCATGCTTTTGTATGGGTGAATGAACACTCCCTTCTAGCTTCATATTTGTATGTGGAACATCTGTTTGGTTTTGTTTTTCTTTTTAATTTTTTTTCTTTTCTTTTCTTTTTTTTTTTTTTAGAGACAGGATCTCGCTCTGTGACCCAGGCTGGAGTGCAGTGGCTATTCATAGGTGTGATCATAGCTCACTGCAGCCTCGAACTTCTGGGGTCAAGTAATCCTCCCACCTTGGCCTCCCAAAGTGCCGGGATTACAGGTTTGAGCCACCCCACCCGGCCAAAACGTCTGTTTTGATTATACATTGTATGTGTGTAATTATGCTTTGTTCATAGTAACTTTTTCATATCATGGACTTTGCACTGAACACAAACTGAAAACAAACTGCGAATATTAATAAAAATAAATAAATGGCTGAAAAAGAAATCAAAAAGAAGAGGCAGGGGAGGAAGGGGCCTTTGCTGGGCAGAAACGAGGTGCTCTGGGACCAGGGCCAGGCACTAAGGCTGCTGAGACCTCAGAGGTCATGCCCCCTACAGCTCGGAAAGAACAGCATCCGCATCTCAGCATTCCAGCACGGTCTACCAAGGTCCCACAACTTCTGTTTGGGCCCCTCCCACTCTGGTGTGGACAACCACGTCCCCTAACACGGTGCGCCACTCCACAGTGAGGACGCCGTCCTGTTACTGTGCTTCAGATGGGACCCCTCCCTCCAAGTTCCCCCACATGGCGCTAGCACCCCCTTCTAAGGTAACTGCAGACGACAACGTACTCCAACACCCCAAATGTTCCAGAGCCTCTGGATACCCCACAGAAGAGGTGGGAGGGGACCCGGACTTGTTGCTAATACTGGTGGTGGGCGGAGGGCCTGTTCATTCATACTGAAGGGGCTGACTGCACCCCAAACTGTGAGGGCGGTTCTGAAAGATGCCCCGTTCCAGCTGGGTGGGAGCAGGGTAAGGGACGCCTGCCAGGAGGCTGGGGGTGCAGTGGGCCCCCCTCAGTGCTTTGCTCTGACATCAGGCTCGGCCAACTCAGCCTCCCCAGAAATAAGCACAGGCCCAGTTCAGGGACGCGCTGGGCCTCCCGGCTGTGGTAAGTAGCAGGGCACGTTACGTGCCCACGTTAATTCTCAGGTCCTGACCTCTGAAATGGAGACAGTAATGACACCTCCTCGACAGCGCTGCCGAGGCCACTGCGTGCCACGTGCTCGTTCCCGCGCCTGGAGGACAGTCCGCTCGCTTTCGAGACACTGGACCAAGGCCTCGCTGCTGCGGCAAAGCAGTTCGTGTGTTTAAGGAGCCAGGTGCTCGGGAAGAGACGCCGCCTGCAGCAGGGCAGCCCTGGCAGAGGCAGAGCGTTCGGATCAGGGAGGTTTAGGACCCCAGAGCGGCAAGGCTCGGACTGACGTGCCCTGGGTTCTTGGCGCCGCTCCGAGCAGGTGCGCAGCCGCCGCCGAGCCTGCCCCACGCGCTCGCAGCCGGCGCTGAGACAAAGGATGAACTCTAGACCCCACGGCCCGCAGCAGAGATGGCACACGTCCTGACGAGCAGGGCGACTCTGAGGGCCCTTGTTGCATTCTTGAGCTACAGGAGAGGCCGCTGCTTGGGTTTCGGTTGTTCTTGGCCTCCCAGCTGACCCGGGGCGCTATTTCCGCCTCCTCCCCTCTCCCGAGGCTCCCCAACCTTCTTTTTAAAAAATGTTTAAAGACTTTTGTCAGTGAATGATCTTATTCATGAAGCAGTCATGATGACAGTTCACAGAGCTAAATGGGCACTTAACTGCGTGTCTAATAAATCCACAACGAAAATAAACAGAAGGGAAGCGGGTTTGGGAAAGGAAGGTCAGGCCGCAGGCACGAAAGGAGCCTGTCGTGGTGATTTACACAGCTCCCCTCGGCGGCGGCGGCCAGGCAGATGCGAGAGGCTGACGGCCAGAGCAGCAGGTACAGGCCAAGTCCGAGTACCCGGATGGGGCACGTACGGTGGGCGGGCAGGACGCAGCAAGACCACCCCCTCCACTGCCCACTGGGGAGGCGAGGGCAGAGTGCAGGGAGGCCGCAGCAGGCTGCTGCTCCCCACTTTCCGTCAGGATCCACGCCCAGATTACAGATGGTATTACCAGGATCTTTCTGCCCGCCCAAACCACCCTCCACCCAGGATTTGGTTGACAGTCTGGGATTAGAGGCACATTCAGGTGAATTTAACAAACACCTGTAGTTCTGGTGTTAATCACCCTTCCAGGGGCACAAGGGGCCTACCAAAGACATTAGCCCTCTCCTCGTGGGCTTAGCCCGGTGAGGACATGCCTAGGGATGTATCTTCCATGAATCACCTTCCTTGCCCAGAAAGAACACCATCTCCCTGGGTAAAGGAAGGTGTAAAAATCACAAAAACCTGGCTGGAATCCCTGGACCCACCCTCAAACTCACTACATTATAAATTTCTTTACAACAAGGTTTAGCTTATTTGAGGGCAGGGACATGTTACTTTGTCCCCTCCTTCCTCTTCTAGCCCCTCACTCCCCCAGAGTACTAGTGCCCGGCTCAGCACAAAACAGATGTTGAGGAAATACCTGTTGGCTTGAATCATAGCTAATGGTGTAGGAAGCCCCGAGCACTCTGCTTTCTGGGGCACGCTGCCCTGGCTTCTGACGCTGGCTGCCTCGGAGCCCTCTCCCAAGTCGCCACCATCTCTCCCAGTTTCCTCCTCTGCAAAATGGAAAGGATGTCTCCGGCTCCTGCCCATCCCAAGTTTTAGGCTGAGTCCCCAGGTGCAGCTACAACCTTCCCACATTACTCTCCCAGCCATTCCACGACATGCTAGGGCGAACCCATCTCCCTTCAGTAACCCCTAAGACCACAGGTCAAACCAGCCTCACAACCCACCAGCAGCTCCCAGATAGAACTTCGGACTAGGGAAGACTTTAATTCTTACTTGAGAAATGCCTCCATTGGCATTGTCTTCCTCCCAGGCTGCCTGCTGCAACCATGCCCAGGACCCCCTTGGGGGGAAATCCTGTGAAAGCATCTTCCCCAGAGCCCCGTCAATACCTGTTCCCAAAAGGAATGAGCAAAACAGGTGGCAAATTGACCCTTGGCCGCCAGCGCCTTCAAACATGGACTCGCAGATCACCTTGGTCCTCTTGGCGGGATGTGGCCCTGCAGGAGCCCCTGGGTGCTGGGACTATTTCAGCAGACGGCACACTTTGCTCTGCCTTCCCGCTTGTCTCTGAAGAGTGGTGGCAACCCAAGCCCTGCCCACAACGGGTGCAACTCTATTAATGGCCAACAACCAGGGGAGTTACTTTATGACTTAGGACCTCACGGCTTCACGACCCTGAGCTAGCCTCACTGTACTGCCAAGAATACAAACCCTCTGGACCTCCCAGAAAGATGTCAGCAGAAGGAGACTGGGAGAAGCCAGATCCTCTAATTGCCTGTTTTTGGGCCTTTGGCGACCTCAGCACAGAAAAAGGAACTTGGAACATACCAACTGAAAGACAGCCTCCAGGAATTTACGCTTGAATGGGTGAACAAAACTAATCCGTGTCCTCTTTGGAAATATGGCAGGACCACAGGGATAATTATGAAAGGCGCATTAAGAGGAAGAGGTGAGGGAGGAGTCGACAGGTTAGACTGGGGAAGAGGTGAGGTTAATTAAGGAACACTTAGGAGAGGCGCCTTCAGATTCTTGCGCGCGAAGTGTAAGAGGAGAGTAAGTGGGAGAAAGGACCCTGTCCCTTGGGCACAGAGCACGCCGGGGCACCACCTATTGGAGCCGACTCAGGGAGGCAAAGGAGGAAGCGCAGTGCCTCTGTGCCTGGCAGGGGAGGGCAGACGGGATTGAAGGGAGATATTTACACAAGGAGCAGCAGCAGCCACTCAGGGCTTTAGGCAAACACAGGCAATTAAGTGCACCAAAATCCTGAGAAACAAGGTTTTGTGCAAGGCACGTTTCAGCTCTTTAACCCCAACACTCCCTGCCCCCCAAGGGTTCCTTCCAAATACGACGAGGGATAAGATTTAGGTAGCACCTACAGAAAATTTTTAGAGGATGCGGTGATTAGCGACTGACCCTGGCGGGAGAGACTCCGGGGAGCACCTCGGGGCAGTCTTCCGTGCAAAGTGCCAAGTGCCCGCCCACTTTCTGCTGAGTGGACAACCCCAGACCAGGCTGACAAAGCCCTGCTTCTGCCGGGGACAGAGCTTCAAGGCCGCCGGTCCGGTTCTAACCCAGGCCCAGCCTGGCCTGGCCGGGGTGGTGTGAAGTCCAGAGGTCGTGAGAAGGGCGGGTGAACTCTGAGCACTCTGCGGAGGGGAGGGGAGGCTCGGTGTCCTCAGACCCCCTCTTTACGACAGTTCTAGAACTAATCAGTCTCTGAGAGAAACTGAAAACCAGCCCGTCTAAGGCTGGTTTCTGACAGATCTGTTCAGACTAGCGTGAGGGCTTGTGAGACCCGTGCGTTACTGTTGAGTCAAGCTGGGGCTGCCGTTGTCTCAGCAAAGCTTTGGTGGCCATGTGCAAAGCAAACCGGGAGCACAGCGACCCCGGACAGGACCCCGGGCAGAAGCAGAAAAGATGCACGCGGTGGAAGTAGAGGCAGGGAGCCCCCTCCAGACCCCTGCAGAGGGACAAAAGCTGAGCATAGGGAACTTCTCCACACAGACCAGGCGGAGAGAAGGCTCGCTAAAGGGACGGACCCTGTGCAGGGAGCATGGCCCCTGGGCTCGGCTCTCACCAAGGACCCTGGGAAAGATATTAAGCCTCTGTGATTATTGGGCTCCCATAAAACTGGAAGAAACAGCCCATTTCACAACCTGTCAAAGTGCATGGACTGTACTCTCCAGGTTCCCAGAGGGGGCACTGCTAAAGACGGGAGGGCCAAAGTCCCCTCCTGGTCATCTTCTCCAAGTCGAGATGCATGAGGACTTGCCTCAGACTTTCCCTTTTCTGGAAAACCTCAAAAAGCAGCAGGTGGCAAGACTCTTAAATAAGCCCCTGAACCCACAGGGCCCAGCATCCTGGATGTGGAGAAGGGAGAGAACCCTTTGCTTAGCAAGGCCTGAAAGGCAGGTGACCGTGGCAGAAAGTCAAGGCGCCCGAGAAAGACCGAGCGAGAGTTGGAAGCCACTGGATAAGTCTGCTCCTGACCCCGCACAGAACCACGCCGACCACACGTGTGCGAGAGAACTTGTGAAGCTGGTTTCTGGCTGCCGGCGCGGTCTGGGAGCCGAGGAAAAGGGCAAGGTGAAGTTGCAGGAGGCACGGGGCGTGGCTCCGAGGCAAGGTACACACAGCAGGTCCCTGCTTGAGTTCAGAAGGCCAGGCCTTTCCTCCAAAAATTAAAAACAGAGCTGCCATATGATCCAGCAGTCCCACTGCTGGCTGTAGGTCCGAAGGAAATAACACCAGTGCGTGAAGCGGTTGGCGCACGTCCCCGCTCACCGCGGCGCTATTCACAGCAGCCGATTGTGGGATGGAGCTGTGTCCAGCAGATGCAGGATGGCGTACGCGCGCCATGCAACACCACCCGGCCTTGAAAGAGCAGGAAATGCTGTCGTCTGTGACGCCATCAGTGGACGTGGAGGACGTTATGTTAAGTGAACTAAGCCAGGCACAGAAAAACAAATACCAGGTGATGTCGCTTTTCTGTGCAATCTAAAAAGCTGAACTCTTATAGAAATAGAAAGTAGAACGTTACCATGGACTGGGGCATGGGGAAGCTGGGAGGATGTTGGCCAAAGGATATAAAATCTCAGCTAGACAGAAGAAATGAGTTCAAGAGATTATTATACAACACACTGACCATAGTTAATAATGTCTATGTGAAAATTGCTAAAAAAGTAGATTTTCAGTGTTCTTATCACAGATAAAGCACAGTATGTGAAGTAAATGCATATGTTAATTAGCTTGATTTGGCCATTCCACAACATACATGTATTTTAAAATGTTATGTTGTACACCATAAATATCAAAAGTATTTGCCAATTAAAAAAATAATAGATGTTCTTTTAAAAAAAAAAAAGGCCGAGTCTGGCCTCTTTTTGAATCACTGGGCAAAGTCATGCAGAATTGAGGCTGGAAGCCAAGCCAAGGGTTTATAAGTGGAGGTAACCTTGGGCCTGGATCCTCCAAAACACAAGGAAAGATAATCTAAGGTCTTAAACTCACCAGCAAAATACCTTCAACTCCTAGGGGCAAAACACAAAACCCAAGGTAACAGGCCAAGGAGTAAGAACTAGAAGGCAGAAAAGCACCCGGAACCCAGCACTCGGGAATGCCAGGCCACATGCATATGCACACGTTTATCGTGAGGTGACAGTCACTACCAAACTCAAAAAAGGACATCATGAGAGCCCAGGGCGAGAGATGGAAAAGCGCCCTTGGAAGCTGGCATCCAGACCACAGGCCTCTTGGGGTGAACAGGACAGGACAGTTCCTCCGGAGTGAGACTGAACTGGCACAGACCCACCTGCTTACTCTGGCCGTTGTGTACACTGTGGCGCATGGTGACACCACCTGGTATGCAGATCATGAAACCACTGCGGGGTGGGCTGGAGGCGGAGGAGACGGCTTTCTGCACGCTCTGTACAAGAAACCTCGCACAGGCAGCTAGGTGTGGTCTGCACAAACTGGTTCTCAGAGGCCAAATCCCTAACCGCTTTGTCTATTCACGAGCGTTAAGCAAGGCTGCTTTCTTGTTGTCGATCTCAGTAGAAAGAGAATGAAGGCACTGCCCTGGCAAAGTCAAAGCTGCAGTCACTTTCCGACCGCCCGTGTTCACGGAGAGCGGGCAGCCGGATGATTGAAAACACACAGATCTTTCCTGTTTAACTTTGAAATCAAATATATGGTTGCTTCAGAGAACTAGTCGCAGGTTTTGCTTCCTAGTTGAGGCCACCGTTGAAGTGGCTGGTATTCTCCAAGCCCCCGCCTGGGCAGAATTAACTGTGGGGCAGCACAGGTGAGCGTGCCACGGAGCCATCATCAGGGTGACCCTGCAAGGTCAGGGCTCTGGGCCAGCACGCATGAGAACCAGACAAAAAACAGAGGCAGGGTCCCCACACACACACCTCTGAAAACCTGAAGCCTACCTCTTTCCTGGTCTTATTAAAAATGGGACATCATTTTTACATTCAAAATCATGAGCACATCTAGCCAAGCAGTTCTCACATCTTCTTCTGTTAAAAGTTGCAGAGCCCCATCACCCAAATGGACGCTTAATAGAGAAATCCCAGAAGGATAAATAAGAAACCAGTAAAAACGATTACCTACAGCGGATGCGGGGTAGGGCACGATGGGAAGATTTCTTTTTTACAGTTTTGGGCAGGGGGTGGGGGACGCACTGGGGAACGCCCCGCCACGCTCCTCCTTCCTCCCCTGGGCCTCAGCGCCACGTCCACGGCTCCCCGCACTTGGACACCAACGGCCTGGCCCAGTCGCTGGTTTTATAGAGGAGGAAACGAAGGCTCAGGGAGCTTCGCTCACTCTCTCCATGGGTCACATTCGGGAAAGGTTAGGTACGTCCCCAAGAAGACACAAAGCACTCAATCCTTTTGAAAGATTTATTTTTAATTAAAAAATAAAAGTTATCTTAACATGTCTGCATTGCAGCTTCAGGGATGGCAATTCAACGAAGCAGGAAAAACAAGGCTTATCGGTTCTTGGCTCACATGACCATCCTATAATGGGTACAAAGGCACACGTGTCTTCAAACAAAACAAACTTGATTCAGAAATATTTCTTAAGAACTCAGAACTCCCTTCCCCCATCTTTTTTTTTTTTTTTGCCTGCCCTCACCCTCCCCCCCAGAAAACAACCAAAAACATTAAATTCTCTTTTAAAACTACAGAAATAAGTGCTGAGTCAGCAAGGAACCTGGGCACACTCCCCACACGCCTCCGTATGCCTCTGCGTTGATGGCTGGCTGCCCAGAGGCCGGCGGGGAGCGAGCTAAGCACCCTCCACTGCACACCAGGATGGGCCTTGAGACACAGACCTGGCCCCCACGGCGTCACCCAGCTGGGACAGGCAGCTCCAAGATGCTGTCTCCCTTAGTCAAGGGCATCCGTGGCTAAAGCAGCCTTTCGCGAAGAGAAGGGCCTAAGACGAGCACGTCTTCCTCAAATGCCTGCGATGACAAGGCCATGGGGACTGTGGGTGGGAGCGAGATAGGTGACCTACTGTTCTCCTCCAGTTTACCTGGCTGTTGGAAGTTTTTCTCTCCCTCTACTCTCTGCCTTCTCTCTTTTCCCTTCCTCCCCATCTCCCTCTCACCCACAAAAGAGTTTTACTTTAGCTCAATGGCAGGGGGTTCGGAAGAGGCTCCTGGCAACTCCTGGGGCTGGGCTGGCGGCTCCGCCGTCTCCAAGGGGACGTCGCCTGCTTTGGGTTCCTGAGCTTCACAGAGCTGCTCCTGGCCCTGGGGGGGCTCCAGGGGCTCCTGGCTCTGGGCCTGGCTGTTCATCTTCTCTTCAGCTTCAATCTCTTCTGATGTGGGGATGGAGTTCTTCTTGGGACGACCTTTGGGTTTTGTGGGTGCTTCCTGTCCACCTTTAAGAACCTGCATGAGAAAAAAGTTATTGAATCCAAGAAATAACTCCTTCCCTCCACCTTCCTGCTCCCCAGTATAACCCCACACAGCATCTAAACCACTTCTCCCCAGCAGGGAGATCAGAGGGTTTATTCACACCTTCATTCTGCAAATGCTCAATGTACTTTGGGTCAGTATCATACATTTTGGCATTGAATAAAGTGATCATAAACACATAGAAAATTCAACTTCAACAAGGCAAGAAATGAAAATTAGAATGTTAATACAATAACTATCAAGTTGACAAAAAGACAACAATATTTGTAGCAAGCAGGAAAATAAACACTGACACTCTAGTGTGAAAGCGTGATTGGTACCTTTTCAAGATAATCTGAGAATTCAAATCAAGTATGTTAAAATGTACACAGCTTTTCTGACACAGAAATTCCTTCAGCTAAATTCTAAAAAGTCATCTATTGGAGAAATAACCATTCAAATCTTTCGCCCATTTTTAAATTTGGTTGTAAGATTATTTGGTTGTCTTAGTTGGTTGTAATATTATTGAGTTGTAAGAGTTCTTTAAGTATTCTGGACACAAGTCTCTTATCAGATATAAGATTTGCAAATATTTACTCCCATTCTGTGGGCTGTCTTTTCACTTTCCTCAGGATGTCCTTCACAGCACAGAAGTTTTTAATTTTGATGAAGTCCAATTTGTTTTTTCTTTTGTTGCTTGTACTTTTGGTGGCGTATCTAAGAAGGTTTTACTGGATCCAAGGCCGTGAATATTTACTCTCACATTTTCATCTAAAAGTTTAATAGTTTTAGTTCTTACATTAAGGTCTATGATTTTTTTTGAGTTAATTTTTGTGTATGGTATGAGGAAAACAGTAAGTTCTTAATAAACACCTCCTTTCGGCTGAAAATCTGCTCAACCACCGTACTTTCCACCCGAACAGCTGACACACGCATGTGAAGGGGACATTTAACGAGGCAGAGATGCTGACGGACTGACCACCTCTGGAGAGCAGACATCCCTGTGCTCCTTTTCACGTAACTCATTATCTGACCTTGATTTCCATCCCAGCGCAGGCTTTCGAAAGCACCCAAATGTGCCAAGGTGGAATGTGCATGTTGAAAGCAGCTCTACTCGGCATGAAAGAGGTTATACAAAAGCAAGTTGCCCATGGAGTAATCAAGTTAGAAAAGGGTAGGTCTAAGGAAGCCACCTAATTGGCAAAAGAAAGTCCAGCCCAGCAATTAGAGAACACCACCCACACAGTTTGGATAGACCCCACCTGGCTGTTTTCCTACAGCATGAAAAAAAAAATCAAAACAATCAGACCATTTTCTAAATGGAATAAAACATTCCAGCGCAAGCAACAATTAGCAGATAACTACCCTCCTGGCTGCTTTTTGCACTCGACCTCTGGCCCCCTGCCTTCCAGCACATCTGAGACATGCAATTATCTCAAAACCACCCTACACCACCCTGTGGCCCTCATCCCAAATTATTCCTAGAGCCAATTTAGTCCCCTTGGTCTAGAGAGGCCGGACAACCCATAGTACAAGAGATCACATGCCTCTCTCTGCCTCTAGGAAGAACATCTAGTGCACCGCCTACTTTTATTAGCCATGCCTGCAGACAGCCCTCTGCCAAGCTCTAAAACTAGGTGTGCAAATGTTCTGTTGCTGAGGACAAGATGGGGCCTTTTGCATCCTTCCTGAGGTGCTTAGATGGGGGACAGGGTAGTCAGTGCAGGGAGAAAACTCTCTCCCTCACTTTTCAGACAGGAAACTGAGCTAGCCAAGGGCAGGGCTGGGATTTGAACACAAAACCCTTGACCATTCGAATCGAACACTCTCAGCAGTATTTCATCCAGCACAGTGTGAAAAGGATGTGTAAAATGTGCCGCTGTTGTGGGTCAGGTATTTATCTGCAATTATCCAAACTCCCAGCAGACTCCAGGCAGCGGACAGATTAATGGGGGTGATTTTTGCTCTGTTTTCTGTGTCTCTATCGGCAGCTTTGTACAACAGTGGGGCCGTGTAACTGATGACTGTGTCCATGAAGCTCAGAAACAAGTTTGGATTCTCTGGAGTGAATACCCTCCTAGACACCACTGCTCACATTAGCGACTCTCTTGGCCTGCAGGTGGGACATCCCATCGTAGCCCAAGCAGGGTCTCGAAGGCCCAGGCGCTGACTGGGAGACAGCTGGGGATGGGGATTGAGAAAGGACAGACGCCCAGGACTGCTATTAACCAAAAGAAAACTTTAGACTCCCAGAAGCTTGTAGAATTCACTTTCAGCTTACCAATCCTGGCCTCCAAATGTTTGGATTCTCTGAAGACATGGATTTTGAGGATAGGTAAATAATAGTCATAGTAATAATAACATTTCTTGGCTGCATCTTATATGGCAGGCCCTGTTCTAAGAGTTTTAGAGATCAGCTCAGTTAATACTACAACCCACAAGGTACACGTTGGGCACATTCCTGTTGAGGAAACAGGCACACAGAGGTCAAGGAACCGCCCAGGGTTACATACAAAGCAACTAGTAACAGTCTCGTGGAGTTATTGACTCTCCGGGGACTTAGAGAGAAGGATAATGACGGTGCATGATGTGGGCCCACCTGGTTCTGAGACTAGGAGAGGAAGGCGATATCCATTTGGGTCCTCTCACAGGACAGAGGTCTGTTTCAGAGCCGAAAAAGGCCCCTGAGTAAGGAGATACTGTCGGCCTGCTGCGAAACACCGCGACCGCCCTGGAACTAAAGCCGACTGAAACGGAGTAGAGGGTGAGCGCCGTCTCACGTGCAAGATTAGACCTACCCAGCCCGCCACAGGGTACCACTGCCGACTGGTCAGAACCAGTCAGAGATGCTATCCTGGTCCTGGCAAGGCAGCCCTTGGCAGGTGTGCGAGTAAGTCTGAGAATCGACTGCTAATCTTTTTCCAGTTCCAATTAGGTTACTAGCCTTGAGACATCTTTATTACCCAATTACCTTTTCTATTCCTGCCCAGTACCTGAAGAGAGAGCCTTGGAAGAGTTTTGGCGGGATAATGTATGAAGCAATCAGGGTCCCAACAAAGCCCTGCTGTTCCACAACTGAGCACCATCCCCAGTGTCAGCTCCCACCATTCTGAAGCACTTGAGTGCTCCCAAGGACTCCCTCCCTTCCTTCTGCCTGCAACACCCTTCCCACTGTCACCTGGCACATTTCCATTCGACCACTAAAACCAACATCGACGACCCCTCTTCCCTGGGGCCCTCCCTTCTTCACACTGATTCTGAACCCTGTAAATCCTCCCGCGGTTGCCCTGATCACTCTGTATAATAATAATACTAGTTCATAGGTCTTTTCCCCCCACTTGACTAGGTACCTTCTTATAGCTTTACTTTTTAATGGACAGGGTCATGTCTTGTCTTTGCGTCTCTGTTGCCTGACAAAAGCAAGTGTTCGACAAATCACTGCAGAAGTGAATTGAAAGCCTAGCACTCCTGCCTCCTAAAAGGACCTGAATTTGGTTGGCCTACACAATGCTCTCTGAGGTTAAACTGCTGAGTTTCTTCCATTTCGGTTTATAAGGCATTGACAGCCATCGATACCCAGCCCACAGCTGTGCCAGGAGCACAGTGGCTGGTGAAAAACAAGTGACGTCAGAGGCGAAGGCACATGCGTCGTCCCACGGGTGTGGGGCGGTGCTGGCAGGGAAGGCTGGCTCTCAATTCCTTAATCATCTGACTCACAAAAAGATTGCTGATAACCAATTTAAACAATGCTTCTGCTACTCAAGAGACATTGATTTCCACGCCGATGACTGACAAGGAAGGAGGTGCATGGTGCAACTTGTACAGAAAGCAGTGAAGGGACTTGCCCAGAATCAGCCAGAGAGAGGCGAGCATGGGAACACGGCCCAGCGCGTCTCACTCCCCGGTCAGCTTCTGAAGACCAATCCCCTATAGAGCCTCCACTGTGAAGTCTCATGTGTGTCTTAGCGCTGCACAGTTTTTGCAATGACTGTCTACTTAACTAAATCCATTCATCCTCCAATCTCTACTTCTCCCTGCAATCTTCTCCACCACCTCTCCTCCGAACTCTGATGAACTTATGAATCTACAATGAACAACCAGCACTTAATTATAATGTGCTCCCCAGCTGCTTCCTGGGCCTTGTTTCTCTACAAGATCATACATTCCCTGAAGGTAGGGGTCATATTTTATTTCACTGCTTCCTATAGTGCCTAGGACAAGGCATGGTTCACAGGAGATGCTGAATACACACTGTTGATTCATGCACCATCTGTGTGTTTGTACACGCGACTGGCATCGCCGCCCTCCTGCGTGAGCGCTTCAGGAGCCAGGCTGCCTCCGTCCGAAACCCTTCCATTTCAGCGTCAGGTGGCCCCAGTGGAAATTACGAGATTTGACCAGGAATTCCTTTTTGAGACCATAATAATAGCTGCTTGTTGACTTTTTCCTCATTCTTCCCATTAATATTCATTGGCAATTTATTTATTTTGTTTTTTCCCCTCATCGTTAGCAGATAGAAAGGAATGGCAAGAACTAAAGGTCTAAGAACAAAATTAGTGGATAAGACCATAAAACTGAGAAAATATCTATCCATTGACTTTTTTTTTCCCTGAAAAATGGGGTGGGAGGACAACTTAGTTATTCGATTATTGTGAAAAACATATTCCAGCCCTTGAAATACCAGGAAATATGGCTTGTGACCAGACGGGTTAGCAAATTAGAATGTCATCAGGAGGATGAGATGCCTGGTCCATACAACAGGAGAAAGAGCCGGTAGATTCAGTGAGGTCGTTAAGAGACCCACGTCAGATGACACAGTGGCACCTGGTCTGCAGAGAGCAGAGCAGGGCTTCTGCCCTCGTCGCCATCCCTTCGCCTTCCTCTGGGCTTTGACCTTGTCTCTGCAGTTTATGAAACTGAGGAATGAAATACTCAAGTACTTCGGAAAATCTGGATTTAACAGTACTTTAAAAAAAAAAAAGCAAAAGGATAAATGATAATGAAGCTGAGTTCTTCAAAACATAGAGATGTCTATTCCAATAAGTCCCCTTAAAAATCAAAGATGGAAGTATTCATTAGCCAGGCACCAGAGCAGCATTACAGAAACCGTGGTCATTATGTCAGGCACCTCAGAACAACCCAGGTGCTCATTAACATGCGCATTCCCAGCCTGCCTCAGACCTCTGGGATCAGAATCCTGAGAGGGGGCCTAGAGTCCTGCACCTAATCTGCTACCCAGGTGACTGTGATGTGCACCAAAGTTCAAGGATCAGTGCATTGAAGGACCCAGAGCTGAAAGAACAGATGTGTCCTCTGTATCACCATGAACAAAGGGTACTGACTTGTATTCTTAGCTCGTGGTAGGAGGGGGAAGGAAGTTCTTTGAGAAGGCTAGCTGGCAGGGTTAAAACTAGCAACTAAGAGGCTTGTGGGCTTTCTTTTTCTTTGATTTCTTAGGAAATTGTGAAAAGGAGTATCCTGCTGGTTAGGAAATCCAGGCCAAGAGGAATAGCTCACCCTACAGTCTAACAG
Source organism: Indri indri (assembly GCA_004363605.1). NCBI lineage: Eukaryota > Metazoa > Chordata > Mammalia > Primates > Indriidae > Indri > Indri indri. The sequence goes on from RJWJ010000279.1 coordinate 111,369, forward strand.
CCCCGCACCCCACAGCAGCGTAGAATCCTTCCCATCTGCAACCCAGACCGCCGCATGGTCCTGCCTGTCCCACAAAAGTGCCTCTCACGTTCTGAAATCCGGCCCTGCAGCAGGAACCCTTCCATCAGGATGGGCGCTCGGTTAGACTCTCTCCTCTCTTACCATTTTCTTCCACTTCATCCTGCGATTCTGATACCACGTCTTCACCTGCAGCTGGGTGAGTCCCAGGGACTGGGCCAGGTCCAACCTGGAAGGCACAAGACACAAGGAAGGATGAGGAAACAGGAGGGGCGGCAGGGATGGGGTCCTGCTGACGCGCTCCGGCACTTGCCGCCAAAGCTCAGACCTCCCGCTTCACACACCAGTTCTTCCCCAAAGGGCTTTTCTTTCCTCCCAAGGATCCTACGGAGGAAACTCTGGGAAGCTGAGAAACAGAAGCCCACGCCCAGGGACACCTGGGCCTGGCCCCACCCTGGAAACACCCACTGTCTGCAATGGGCCTGAGAAGGACGGCCGGGCGTTCATCACACAGTCCTTTTCCTGACCCGACAGGGTCTTCACTCGGATCCTCTACAAATGAGGACTCTGAACCAACATCCAACCCGGAAACGAAGGTACAGCTGTCCGTTCCTCATGAGAGCCCCACTCGCCACTGCAGACCCCGTGCCAGTCCCTCCCTGCAGGTAAGCCCCCAGTCCGCGGCCCGTCCGCTCTGCACCCTCCACCCAGACGGCCCCACGGTCTCCACTGTGCTCTAACCACTTCACGCGTGTCAGTCTCTGCCTCTCAACGGCAAGAGCGGGGCAAGTCTTCCACATCTTTTGTACCCACTAAAGTGCCTATCGCATTCTCAAGTCCAGACGCAGGGCTCCAAAATACCTTTTGATGGATTAATTCATTCTTCGTAGCTGCCCTAAATTGTTACAATGATTAAAATGTTATGAATAATTTAATGTTATAAATATTCCAAAGGAAACATTAAATCCACAGCCCTCCTGCCTTCTATTCTACCTACTCGTGGTTCTGCATTTCTCGGTAGCCATCTGAAAAGTCCTAACAGTCAAAGCCAGTCTTGGAAGTGTGCGGTTGGGGCAAAGTCCAACAACACAGCGACTGTTTCCTGAGCCCCACACTGTCCCAGGCTCCACACTAAGCCCCTAACATGTGCTTGCTGTCTCATCTATTCTTTTCACAGCACTCTGAAGTAGGTATAATTATTCCGATTTTATAGGGCAGTGATTCAAGGCTTAGAGAGCTTAGAATCTATCAGCACCATGGCCAAATCCTGCCTGCTCCCTGGTTTTGTAAATATAGTTTTACTGAAACACAGAGATGCTCATTCATTTACATATTGTCCATGGCTGCCTCTGTGCTACAACATCAGAATTGAGTAGTTGTGCCAGATCATACTGCTCACAAAGCCTAAAATATTTACTATCCGGCCCCGTCCTAAAAAACTTTTGCTGACCCCGACTAGAATATCCCAGAGCAAGAGGTAGAGGCAAGATCCAAATCCACTTCTGTCTGACTTGTACACCACCTGCTGTATTGGGGCTCACCGCCACCCACAATATATTTGTATAAGTTGGATCTGCTAAAGGGAAACGCAGGGATGCTACAGCCCACGGAGCAGCACACAACCTGTGTGGAGCAAATGGAGTGAGAAAGGGAAGTCTGTAGCCAGGCTTCCAACCTCAGTCCTCGAGCCTATGATGTCGACCCACGTGGGTAAGAACCCCAGGCTACCTAAGCAACTGGAAGAACCATCTCCTTAAGCCAACATGAGCTGCCCACCTGAAGCTCCAACCCTACTCAATGAAGCAGTGTGAAGTTTTAATGCAGCAATTTGGGACAACCACCTTTGATACAACTTGGGCAGTGACCCCCCTTTTTGACGGTGCCCAAGTTTCTGAAGTTTGCCATTTGCGGATCTAAGGCCCACAAGCTCACACAAGCCTGTGCAGCCACAGCCTGAGCCATGGAGAGTCTCAGGTGCATGTTCTCAGCTGCAGCTCTCTCTACCCGAGGAGTCTAACCATCAGGGAGACCAACGGGTAGCAGCCCTGAAGGTTCCAGGTGCTAACTCTTGGCACTCCCTGGTGCAGCTGCCCCGTCCCCCTGCTCAGACCAGAGTGCACAATTTAAAATCTCAGTAATAAGCAGAATCTTCCTTCAAGGGACTTTGGAACTTGTCTTAAATTTGCATTTACATATATCCAGTTGTCCCTGCAGATGGCTACTAGAAGCTGGCAGTTTTATTGAAAGTTATTAACAGGCTAAAGCCAACAAATTCCCAGCACCAACAGCACTTAGCTCTTCCCAGGGAGGAGGCATGGCTTCCAGAGCAGTATTCGCCAAGGACCAAGTACGCAGGGGGCCACCCCACAGACTTCGGTCTCACAGGCCCCCCTGGAGACGGGTCCTCTGAGGGCTGTGCAGTGCCTTCCCAAGCCCAGTTCACCTGAGGCCATCAGGTGCATTAGTCAATGGAAGGTTCAGTTCACAGCTCTGCTGCTGCGTTAGCAAGCGGTGTTAGCTCACTTGGGAAAAATGCAGCCCTGACTCACTCTGGCTACAGAAACACGCTTCGCTGTCATCAGCTTTCTCTCATTACCTGCCACCGTTACAAATTCTCACTTCCCTGCATATATGCTTAAGTGGGCTCACCTAGGAAACTGGAGAAACAAACACAGAGCAGGAGGGCGAGAGCTGTGGGAGGAGGCCGTGCTCATGGCCCTGGTCACGTAGGGAGGCAAGGATCGTCTGAGCGGGCGGGTTAAGGCAGCCGCTTCAATGCCAGCCAGATGGTGTCCTCCCCAGGCAAATGAATCAATCCTGCGCAGGTCACCTGAGAGATGTCTGGGCAGGTATCAGGAAGCCCCAGGAGGTTTATCAAGAACTAATATTTCTGTAAAAACATTCTCTGACTTCCAGAAAATAAGCCAAAAATTTTACCCATGTGTGCAAAAGCCTTTCCAGCAAGCTACCATGCATGCAACTCGTGAATAATGGTGCCCACTCCCGCCGCTGCACAAGTCCATGAGGCTCTCAATTACATGCTGGGGACACCAAAACACCCATTTAACACCGGGAGAGCCCGTCTATTAATACCTGATTCAAGGCCTGTCTCCACTGCCTGCCCCGAGGCACCCAAAATGCACAGGTCCAAAACAGGACTCACCCTTCCCCCCAGACCCGCGCTGTCCTCTGCCTCTCGCTTCAGAGAATGGCATCCCTGCTTACCTGGACGCCCACTCAGGAACCACAGAACTCTCAGCTCCCTTCCTGCCTCCTCCCCGGACCTCGACTCTGCCCGTTCTCGCCTCACAATTGTTCTCCCGTCTGCTCTCGCCTGTCTATTCCCACCCTCACCCCCGATTCAGGTCTTCGGTGACTATCCCTGGATTCCGTCCTAACTGGTTTCCCTGCTCCATCTTTTGTCTCTCGGATCCATCATTTATGGCGTCACTGCAGAGACGATTCTAAAGGGGAAGTCTGGTCATGTCACTCCCAGCTCGCAAAGCCTGCTGACTGCCTGAACCACCAGGCCTGTGTTCTCAGCCAGGCGCGCGGTAGCCGTCCCGCCTTTTGGCCTCATCCCCACCCCGACCCATTCGCACCTTAAGCTGCAGATGTCCCAACCCTTTGCAGTTCCCTCCACATGCCCAGCGAGACAGGCTTCTTTCTGTGCCTCGTGTGCCATCCCCTCGGTGTGGGGTGCCCTGTCCTTCCTGGAATCAAGCCTCTTCTTCAACGTTACCTACTCCGGGAAGCCTTCCCTAACCCGTCTGACACATCTGTGTTGCTACAGCGCTCAGCACCGCACGAGCCCCAGGAGCGGGCTCGCCGTGCTGCAGGTGGTTGTTATTCCTGCCCGTGACCTCCTTCACAGCCACTCTTGGGACGCGCCATCCCTGCCCCAGTGCCCGGCACCCAGAAGACCCTCAGATAACAGCGATGGTGCCTGGTTCACTGAATCTGTAGCCAAATTCCCTTTCAGCCAGTGATCTGCAGACTCCTCTCTCACTTAAATGTTTATCAAAGAGCTACTAAAAGGCTTAAGAAATTCGTTTGTGTTTCCTTCCCTTTCTCTGTGACAGGACCGGAGTCGACCCTGATACGGGCAGGGCAGCGGGCAAAGGAGCGAAGGCTGCCAGCGCAGCCACAGGCAGGCTGTCGGGGCTGTGCGACGGATTCTGGTAAACCAAGGTTGAGACAACGTGAGCCACGGAGCAGGTTCCCGCCACGCCTCACAAAAGCAGCCCTCTGCGACACCACAGCCCACACCCAGGGCCTTCACTGCAGAGTCCCCTCCCCGCAGCCTCACCTGTCTGGGGTGGACAAGTACTTCTGCTTCTGGAATTTCTTCTCCAGGCCCATGAGCTGCAGCTCAGTGAATATGGTGCGGCTCCGGCGGGGCTTCTTCTGCCGCGGCGCGGCCTGCTCCGTCTCCGACTCGCTGCTGGCTAAGGCCTCGCCCCCCGGGGCCTCGGCAGACACCGCCTCGGTGACCGGGACCGCGCGGCAGGACAAGGCCTGGGCGATCCCCGGGGTGGCAGGGACCAGGTGGGAGATAACCGCAGGCTGTCGGGTGATCACCGAGAGGAGAGGATACGCCCGAAGGGAAGGGGAGCCTGGAAAACAAACAGGGAGGGAGGTCACCTGTCACCATCACCGTCACCGCAAGGAGCAGCGGGGGAAGGGGGCTGGGAGCCCTCGGAGGGCCACGGGCTGAGACCTTTCTGGCTGGCAGGGCCTCTTGCTCCTAAGGAGCAACAAACGGAAGGAGGGGAAGAAAAAGCAGCAACTCAAGACCTACAATCGCAGGGCGGGCAGGCAACACGGAGATCTGTCTGTGAGACATTCAAGTGGCCAAGAGGTTCCTGCAAGTCCTCCGGTTTTAAGTGACTGTTTCCCCTCTCTCTCCCTCCTGGACCCCTGAATTCTTGGTCAGTGGGACCAAGCAGATGAAAAGAAGCGGTCAGAAAAAGCTAAAAACACTTATTTCAGAAATCCAACCTAGATTTCCTGAGACCCACCTGTGGTCTTTATCGAAAGACATGCTTGGAACTATGAATTCCTCCTGAGAGATCTCATGTTCCTTGAATCACAGCATTTTTCAGAGCTGGCAGGATGCTTTAGGATTATTTAATCCAACTCCCTCACTTCAGAGATGAGTGAATAGTCCCAGAAAGGTTCAGGGACTTGCCTGAGATCACACAGCAAGGAAAAGGCAGATTCGGGAGTCGAACCAAGTTCTCCCAGTGGGAACGCCAGGGCTCTTACCACCACATCTCGAATCACACGGACTCATCACTTAGCAGAAGGGACTGATAGATTCTAATTCCTGTGAAAACTCAGGTCAGCTGTGACTGGTGCCCGCGGCACTGTGTCAGGGAGGGTTCTCAGGCTGGGTCAGAGCCTGGCTGACCAAAGGGCACCGATGCTGAGGTTGGTTAACAGTGTCTGCCATGGACACGCACAGGGGCAGGCTACGGTGGCATCTCTACTAGTTACATGCCACTCCTGCTTTAGGAATTTCAAGGCAAGGGTACTTTCCCATCCGACAATCTGTTAAGCCTTTAAAGTTCCAGTAAAGAGCTCTTTCCTTTCATTATTCAGTAAGCATCAGGTTTAAAATGTCTCAATCATTACCTATGTAAATTATGTCATCTCTCGGTTGTCACCTGTGCAGTGAGTAAGAACAGCTGATCTCAAAGAATCCGTCAAACTCTAATATACCAATACCACGAAGCCCCTCTCATCCCACCATTTGATATCTGATGGCAATGGAGAAGACCCAGGCTGCCCCGTGGGACTCCGTCCAGCCTGACAAGGGGCTACAGGGCAAGGCAGGCATCTGAGCCGAACCCGCTGACACCACAGAAGCACCAGGCACGACTCGTGTTCTCTCTCTTTTCTCTGGGTTGGCATTTCTCTTTATTCCTTCCCATGCCTCTGCTTTGGAGCCCCGTCACAGTTATTAAAACCAGTAACTTCTCTTGTTCTTTGAGTATATTTCCAGCAAGGCCCAAGGGAAACCACAGAGTTGTTAAATAACAATAAATCACCCAGTGCTACGACTTCCATTACCCTCCTGCCAACTCTAACACTTGAGGTTTTGTGTTGCGGATTCTTTTTAAGGAAAAAAAAATCATCTGCGAATGATATTTTATAGCAAGAAAATGAGAATGCCTGGGGCTCGCGGGTTGGGTCTCCCAGCACACATGATGAAACGATACTTCTTAGAAAAGAGTCTGAACACTTTTTAAACAGGCCCTGAGACATTTCTCATCTCAAATCACTTGACTCCTTCAATTCTGCCATTTCTTTCAAAAGAGACTGCCTTCCTTTAGCAGGCTAATTTATAACCTAGAAACTCAGGAGCTTATCGGGATAGGAAATGACTAGTTACTGAACTGTAAGGCTTTTTATCACCTTTCTCTTTTGTAAGAGGATTAAACATTTTTTCCCCTAACATTGAATAATACTTGAAAGCGTGGTTGATATATCTAGCATTGGCAAGGATATGGGGAAACAGGCACTCACATATTGCTGCGGGGGCTGGAAAACAGTGCAATCTTTTAGAAGAACAACTAAGCAGTAACTACCAAGGTACTAACAGGCAATGCTGTAAGCTGCGCTCTACGTGTACAGATATTTATGTACAAGCGTATTCACTGCAGTCTTGTTTATAATAGTGAAAAGGGGGAAAGAACCCACATAGCTACCCACAGGAAAGTCCATCTATCGTATGGACTACAACGTAACCATTAAAAAACTATCTCAGGCAGGGCATGGTGGCTCACGCCCATAATCCTAACACTCTGAGAGGCCGAGGCAGGAGGATCACTTGAGGTCAGGCATTTAAGTCCAGCCTCCACAAAAGTAAGACACATCTACAAAAAAAAGCAGAAAAGTTAGGCTGGCACAGTGGCATACACCTGTAGTCCCAGCTACTCAGGAGGCTGTGCCAGGAAGATCGCTTAAGCCTAGGAGTTTGAGGTTGCAGCGAGCTGTGATGATGACGCCACTGCACTCTACCTGGGGTGATGGAGTGAAACTTTGTCTTAAAAAAAAAATATTTTTTTTAAATAACTATTTCTATAAACTGATATAGATAGATGAATAGAGAGATATATATTATGTATATGAATTAATATTGTTAATATGAGAAAATACCTAAAATATAAAGAGAGAAAAGTATGGCGTAAAATAGTTTGCATTATCATAAAAAATCTTTGTGTTGTCTGCATTTATGAACGCAATTTTAAAAGTCCAGAAAGCTAGTTACCGAACTATTAACGGTGATAACCTCTGGGGAAAGGGTGGGAGTAGCATAGGATTAAAAGGAAAACATACGTATTCACCTAATCCTGTTCTCAATCCTGCCATAAATATTCATTGAGCATCCACCTCCGCTACACTCTGCTCTGAGGCTGGGGATACGGCGATGAGTGCTACAAAGTCCACCTTCGTGGAGCTTACAATTCAGTAGGGGAGGCAGGCAGCAAACAAACAAACAAATGTAAAATATAATGCCAGGTAGCAACGAATCCTATATCCACAGCACAGTGGAACCCGGGGCGGGCGGGGAGGGGGGCAGGGATCTCAGAGCAGGAGTCAGGGAAGGAGACCCTTCAGCAGGCGAGCGCCTCCCCACGGAGGAGAGCCTTGAGAAGGCAGAGGGACCAATGCGCAGCACGGGCGAGAACCAGCAGGTGCAGAGCTCTGCAGGGGGAAGCAGTGTGGGTTCAAGGAACAGCAGACGGGCAGAGTGAGCAAGGGGACGGGTCACAGGACAGTCAGATTTAGAGAGATCTGCTGGAGCCACATTACGCAGGGTCTTGTAGGCCAGGCAAGTCATCTGGATTTCATTCAGAATGTGATCAAAAGCCCTGGGTGAGAAGTGGGCTGGGGAAGGACATGATCCGACAGACGTCTTCAAGGGACCCTGTGGCTCAGGGTAGAGCTCGGGCTGCAGGGGCGGTTGTGGGCGCAGAGAACGCAGTGAGCAGGCAAGGCCGTGTTCTAGACCAGACAGGCAGCAGCCACAGCAGTGAGGGTGTCTGACTCAGGATACTTCACGGTGAGGGTTGAAAGGACTTTGGGCAAGGACTGAAGGTCAGGTCTGGGAGAGAGAGAGAGATTAGAGCACACGCCAGGTAATGCCTGGATATGGAAGGACGGTACCCTTCACTAAGATGGGAGAAAAGGTTGGGGAAAGAGCAGCAGTGGGTGAGAAAGCCAAGATTTTCGTGTCAGACAAGTTGCACGTGTCGAGAGGCTGCTGGATAGACCCGTCTGGAGTGCAGGGAGGAGGCCAGGCTGGAGACACGACTTCGACTCACGGGAGTATGTGGTATTTGGAGCCACGGGATTGCACGAGCTCTCCAAGGGAGGGAGTGGGATAAAGAAATAAGGAAATCCAAGGACTGAACCCGGGGCACACCAGCCTCTGAGGTTGCAAAGACGAAAAGGAGCCAGCCAGAAGGACTGAGGAGGGACAGAGAGGCAGTGGGAAAACCAGCATCCATGGCATCCCAATACCTAGATGACACTTCCGTATTATTTACATTTTGTACATGCAAGTATTATTTTTGTAATTTAAAAAAGTAAAGTTAGACTAAATGAGCTTTAAGTTTCATTCTCTTTCTAAAGTTTTAATATATGTTCAATTTGTCAAAAAAGTATGATCATTTATTGACCCCTGTACCCATGAGTAGTTAAGATTTCTCCTAGAAAGCTAGGCAAAGAAAATCAATCTAGAATCCCAGAAATGAAGTATATAATATGTGCAGTTTAATACACTTCTAGTAAAACAAACATTGTGAGTGTTCCCTTGGGCAAAGGGGACTCTCTCTGCCCGCTCAGCATCAAAGGGTCTAAGGAATTTTCTCCCTTTATGTTAGAAGATGTTTGCGTTCTCATGTTACTAGAATCCTCTCCATTCTTTTAAAATAAACATCATTTAACATGGAGAAATAGTAGCCTTTTGAACAAGTGGTGCTAGAGCAATTGGACATCTATATGCAAAAACATTGAACCTTGACCTCATACATTACTTTTCTAAATCACTCAAAATGGATCATAGACCCCAATGGAAACACAAACCTATACAACTTTTAGAAGAAAACATAGGAGAAAATCTTTGTGACTTTGCATTAGGCAGAGAACTCTTAGCTATGACACCAAAAGCATGATGCATTAAAGAAAAAAGTAAAAAAAAAAAAAGAAAAAAACTGGCCTTCTGCAAAAGATAAAATTAAGAAAATAAAAAGACAAGCTGCACACCTGGAGAAAATATTTGCAAATCTCACACCTGACAAATGACTTGTATATATAAAGAACTCACAACAAAGTTCAAAAATTAAAAAATAACCTCATAAAAAATGAGCAGAAGCTTTGGAAAAGACACTTCTCCCAAGAGGATACATAGATGGCAAATAAGTACAGGAAAAGATGCTTAAGATGATTATAAAGGAAATGCAAATTAAAGCCACAATGATAAACCACTACACGTCTGTCAGAGTAGTCTAAACGTTTTTATAAAGTGACAATACCAAGAGTCAGCAAGTATGGAGAGCAACTGGAACTCTCCTACACTGCTGGCGGGAATGCAAAATTACAGCCTCTTTGGAAAGCGAGTTAGCAATTTCTTATAAAGTTAAACAAATGGTCACCATACAACCCAGCAAAATGCCCTCCTAGGTATTACCCAAGTGAAAAGAAAACATAAAAACCTATAAGCAAATATTTATGGTAATTACCAAAAACTGGAAACAATGCAAATGTCCCTCAACTGGGGATGGATAAACAAACCGTGGTACAAACATACAATGAAATACTACTCAACAATAAACAGGAAAAATACTATTGCTAAACACATCATGGATGGACCTCAAATGATTACACTCAGGGAAAGAAGCCAGACTAAAAAGGCTCTACGATTCCATTTATATGACGTAAAAGGAGAGGCATCGCCAGGGACGGAGGACAGATTACTGGGGGTTAAGGGCATTAAAGGGGAAGTACAAGGGAACTGGCAGGGGTGGCGGGTGTGGGCAGTGACGGAAGAGGAGGCGCTGAGACTGTTTCTATCTGATTGTGGCAGCAGTTATACACTTTTTGCATTTATCAAAACTCATCCTTACACTAAAATAGTAAATTTTTACTGAACACAAACTTCAAATACATTTTAAAAGAAATAAAAAACAGTTACGAGCATTTGTTACAAAAGAAATTTGAAAAGATTCAGAATTACATAAAGTGGAAGACTACCCTTACCACTTTCAACCCCTAAATCTTAAGAGATAAACTTACAGAATTGTTCCTACGTCCATACAAACACACGCATGACCCAAGTCTAGTAATACGTGTGTTAATCTGTTAAAAATATATAGTTACAAGATGTTTATTTTGTAAAATATAAATATGTCACATTATTTTTTCTAAATTGATAGCCAACAACCCTAACACCATATATTGACTAGTCTGGTGAATTAAAATGCCAGGTTTAAGATATAATAAATTTCCAAAGAAATGAAGTTTGGAGTTTATGATAAATAAATTTTTGCTCATTGGAATTCTGGGAGTCTGCTGAGGACTTTTTATCACCAGGATTCTGAGAATCTCCTGCTTTCTAGAAAAGCAGCCAAATCGGGAAAAGAGCTACCCTTCCCAAGGGCTGCCCTCTGTGGAGTGATCACAATCGGGGGGCGGAGGAAAGAGTTAGGAAACCACATGGACCAGAGAAAGGGGGCACATTTTTAGAGGCTGCTGTGAGTCTGCCCCTTTGGGAGTGTGAAGACTATTTAGAGAGGATTCCCGGAAAACATTTTAGGGGGTATAGTGCGTAAAATCCATAATATACTCCTTGAGAAAAACTAAAATAAAGGTCTTCCTGTTCAAGGTTTCTACAGTCAGATTTCTGTTGTGCATGTCCTGGACCACATGGGGCCCTAGAAATACTTGGGTTATATTATGTATACATGGCTCTGTTTCTGGACTCTTCTGTTCTACTGAACTAATATAGGATCCTATTATAGGACTATCCCATTTTAATTATTATGGGTTTTTAGGAAGTTTTGTTATCTGGTAGAACAAGTCTCTCTCTTTATTCTTTTTACAGAATTTTCTGGACTATTGTCATTGATTTACTTTTCTAGTTGAACTTTAGAATCGACTTGTTAGGCTCGAAGAAAAGCAAGTCTCACTAAAAACTTGATCTGAGTTACACTAACCTTAAAGATTAATTTATGGAAAGATGATTCTACTGATGATCCTGTCCTCTGGTAGGCTGAAAAGCAATTGCTGGTTATTTAAAAATGGCTTTTGGAGATTTATGCAATTTGGTTCCATAAAGCTTGAACCTAATGAAAACCTTCATTAGAAAAAAATAAATGAATAACTTCTGATGAATGACTGTGATTTAAGGTAACACCCTAATCACCAAAGTCTATAGTTTCAAGAATCTTGTCCCAATGTTCAGATGCAAATTCAGTGACGAAACTGTACTCTCCCCTCACCAGCTGAGGGCAGCCTCCTGAAGCTGGAGGTGCACGCACAAAGCCACTTGTGATGCTGAGAAACGTCTCGGGGTCTTAGGAGGACCACCACTGCAAATAACTAGAATTGCAGCGAGGCACTGTCTTGAGTTCCCGGTATCTGATACGTCTCTGAGGCACAGAAGGAACGGGTACGGCTGGAATAGGAGGGAGTCAGTGGTAATGCATGCGCCACGAAGCACTGAATCTCCGGGAAGGCAAACCCATGGGGAGCAGAAAAGTGAGACAAAATATACTTTAGCCAGCTGCTTGCTGTCTTTTCTTGTTTTAATATATGACCTGACTTCCAACCAAACAGCATCGGCCTGGAGCTTTCATCTCACAAAGTGTTCATGTACTACCATTTCGTACTCTTGCAAAAGTACTGTGAGATGTCTAGCCATAAATCTACATTTTGGCTAAAAATCAAATTTAGATTTTAAGAATAGGGCAACATTATAAACCAATGCATACATAAGGGGCACTTTGGTTACTGAGAAGGCAGATAATGTGTAACCCTAAGTATGTCTTTCTCTTTTCCCGAGAATTATCACTATGTGAAAATGCGGACTGAAGACAGCTGCCCTGCTACCCTGGATCATTTACATACACTCGTGAAATTCAAGCACATTATCTGCTCCTGAAAGGGAGTGATGACTGCAATAAACCAAAGACACTGTTTAAACAAACACATTTTTAGTTGACAAAAGAAGTGTAAACATGACTGTATTAAATGCACTTTCTAATGTTGTTTTTCTTCAACCAATCCCCTTAACCAATGTTTCCCTATAGGATGGATATCACATAACTGTGTGTGTCACATACCTAGAAATACTTCCCTGCAAATGTTTGGCCTTTTTCAGACTCTGTTTTTGGATTAAAGACCTGAATATACTCATGGTTGGCTATGCTGAGGGGCACCCAGGGAGTCTGGGGAGACATGGAACATTCGGTAGGCTACGCAGAGTCCTTTCAGACGTGCTGATGCTGGAAGCTGTCTGCAGACTCCTGTGTGTGAGCATGCTTGGGCCAGGCATGCACCCAGGCCAGGGTTGCTGACTCCTGGCACGTCCCCGCAATGTAAGTTCTCCTTCATGGCAGAAGCCAGACCTCTCCAGCTATGGCTGCACTTGACCCTCAGAGCAGAAGCCCCAAAGAGTTGTTTCTGTTCGTACACACCTCCTGAGGACTTCTCATCCCTTCCTCCAACATACCAGTCCCCAAATTGACTCTCCACACCCATATTTCCGGTTGACACAAGCAAGGGCCAAAGGTCTGAGTGGATAAGAATCTCTCAGCTGCCTGCTTGAAGGATTTATGGTCCAGGAACGTGTGACCTATATATGCACAGATAGCTCTGGAGGCACATAAGCAACACAAACAAAGACTTACGTGCAGACATGTTCAGGTAACCTGAAAGGGGGACTCCACAGATCGACTGGGTAGCTACAGCTGAGTTTCCTAGGTAAAAATCATCAAACCACCCACACCAAATTATTCCTCTCGGCCCCCATTCCTACCGACTGGCTGGAAATGTGGGGTAGTGGAGAAGACTAGGATCTCTACCCCTGACACAGAGTGACCTTGAGCAGGTTACCAAAACTTTCTTAGTTTCAATGTCCTCATCTATAAAGTCAGCTCAGTAACAGTTCTCCCTCCTAGATTATTCCCATGAGGATTAAATGCACTGATGTATGTGATGTGCCCAGGGGGCACTAAATTGCTATGAGTTCCCTTTCTTTCCCTCCTTTCACTTAGTTTCGAGATGCTCTGTGATTGAGCCAAATTAGAGTGGACTAATTTTCGTATCAAGGAAGCAGACCTACTTGTGAAGTATGCATATGTATCTTCTCATCCTCTGGGTATTCACATGCAAAGCAAGACGTAGCAACACCAGAGTTTCTCTTTGCAATGGAGGCCTTCCAACGTCCTTGCAGCCTTGGACGAGACTGACAGCAGTAAGAGAGCTAAGAGAAGTCAGTGGAAGGGCTACCCTGGCCAGACATCTTCGTAAAACTACCAAGACTCCAGAAATAGTACTTTGGTTTTGCAGACCTGTAAAAAAAAATTCACAGAACAGCTCTAGAGTTCCAAGGCACAGCCTTTCAAAGCAAGGAAGGATGGAGCTGGGGGAGCAGGAGATAGAACCAAAGTCAATTTCTAAAAGCCGCAGGGAAAACAGATATGGGGTGGTTAAAATTAATTTGCCCTGACTTGTGCTAAGAGTGAGCTGCGGAGAGTCAGCGGTAATGGACGTGAAAGGTCGGTGACGTGTCCACGTGCAGGATCTGTAAGCGCGGGAGAGAGGGGGCCGCTGGGAAGAAGGAAACACGGAGAGACTCTGAGCTGCCTTTTAACTTTGTGAAACACCAAGTTTCTAGCCCAGCAAGAGTGAATGAAATGGACCCTCTCTCTATAGCTTCTGGCTTTACGTGACTGAAGAAAAGAGAAAATGTTTTAGGAGGCCAACTCAAAGGCTGACAAAAAGTCTTAGCCATTAACAACCGCATTTTTAAAAGGAGGCGGAGCATTTTGATCAGTTAAGTGCGAATGAATTAGAAACATGGAATAAATTTATTCCAAAATGCCTGTGAGATTGCCATGATGTAGACTCTGGAATAGAGTCTAGTAAAATAAAAATTTAAGAAGGTTACGAACATTTAAAATAAAAGGTAGAGAGGTAGAGCAGGGAGAAAACACTGAGGGGATTTCAAAGAATGAAGAAAGCCTGGGAAATGAGCAGAAGATATCAGAGCAACACTGGTAGGCCGACCGCATCGTGCCGTCTTTTCAGATTCTTTATTTTGCACAGAGAGAAGCTCAGTCTTACCACACTCAACCTGCGGCGTCATCGGCACTGTAGATGCCCACAGAATCACTGGCTGCGCGGGGAGCTGAGTGAGATCAATTAGGCTAGCCCAGCAGGCAGGTGTCTGGGACGTGCCCCTGCTGCGTCGTGGTCGTCGCCCCCCCTGCAGCCCCCACCACTCCTCATCCCCCTCAGCCAAGGAACGCACGGCAGCGGCACGGTCTTCTCCTCCTGGCCAAGCTGTTTTTATACACACCCACACCTGCTTTCATCCATACATCATAAGCACTCACTGACGGAAAGCTGCCCGGAGCAGCTGCTGTTCAGTCCACAGACAGAATTGACCACTCCTACCTTCATGCATTCATGCATTTTGTTTGTGTGCTTATTCTAATTCAAACCTTCAATTAAGAGTTCAGTTGTTTACCCATCTGTTTCTCACGAGACTGCAAACTTCCTTGGGACAAAATAAAAAAATGCATCTTCCTAGCACTTAACTCAATGCTTTATTGAACTGATTTTTACCTCGAATGAGTAGATTAGGGCTGGAGATGTGGTTCTGACCCCTCTGGTCTGTGTGGCCTTGGTCAGGGCATATTCTGAAGCTTCTGTTTTCTCTTCTATAAAATGACAATAACAGTACTTCTCCACAAGCTTCTTGGACAAGAACACTGGACAATGAGTATGAAACACAATGAAGAATGATTCCCAAAAAAGGCACTGTTTTTTTCAAACACCTAATTTAGCAGACCCGAGCAATGTTCCGTATTTTAGCGATGCCTGTATGCACTAGGAAGTCACAACGCTGCTTTCTTGTGCTGACCTAATCCATCCCTTTGCCTCATACCTTGTGCTCAATAATTTCTAGCGAAGGTCCCGGCATTCCCGGAGGCAGAGTCTGCTCAAATTTTACCAGGGGGAATCCTCTGGTTCACTTTCATCACTGTGGGACAACTCTACCTAACAGCCACACAGCTCTGTGCCGACTGGCACAGACAGAAACAGAAGCCACTCCTGATCTCTGCCCTCAAGAAGCTAACTATCTAAACTAAAAGTTAAACACGAAAACAAGGAAGCACACGGCCAATGCTGAGCGGTATGGGAACCGCAGGAATACAGGGCAGACCGCTGGGTTCCAGAACGTGCCACGCTAGGCGGTGGGGTGAGCTATGAGAGGAGGCGGCTCCGGGTCATAAGGGTGAAGGAAGGCGTGGACTCCAGAGGCTGTCGAGGACCCAACGGGACCTGGGAGACACCTGCCTGGGCTGGGGAGAAGGCGCAGACACACGGAGGAGCAGGAAGACTCAGGACCCTCGAGGGGACGGCTAGATGTGGACCGCCATCGAGAAAAAACTGAAGTCTGCAGGGTGGGAATGTTTGGGAGAAAAGATGAAGCTTACAGTTTGAGGTGACAACCAGACACCCGAATATCAGGCATAGTCACAAACTGGGGCTCCCCAGTAGGGCTCCGAGATGGATGTGCAGGTTTTACACAGAACCGGAATGGAAAGCAGAATTCATCTCCTGAGAAGAAAGACTTAAGAACTACAGAGGAGGAAGGACTGGGCCTTGGGGTGCATCTTCGCCGACCGGGCTGTGAAGGGAAATACATAGAACCAACAGAGCAGACGGACGCCGCAGACAGACGCAGCAGCACAGGCTAAGGAGCACGGGGCAGCAAAAACGGCCAGAGAGAATCCTAAGAAAGATAAACTTTCAACAAGATTACTCATTAATGAATCTTTTGACGTAAGTTTCGAAACTTTCTCCCCTTCTCTAACACTTCCGGACCTCTATTCATGGTTTCAGAATCTCCACCAGGCAGGCTCAGAAGATGTGCATAATGTCAGGGCGCTGGGAAAAGTTTCTAGAAAAGGCCAGTTACCAGGAGGGGAGGGGTAAAAACCTACCTATCAGGTACAACGAATACTATCTGGGTGATGGGCACACTAACAGCCCTAACTTAAGCATTATATTAAAATAAAAGGTAATCGTGTAACAAAAATATTTGTACCCCCTTAATATTTTGAAATAAAAAATAAAAATAAAGAAAAAAGGAAAAAAATTTAAAAGCCACTTACCTTTCTGCAAGTGGCCCCCTGGGTCCATAGGCAAGCTTCTACTACCCAGAAAGAGAATACATCTGTCAAACTCAGAACATCTTGTATCAAAATATAATTTTAAAAACCCGATCTGATTTCATTCTTCTCCTTACACTTCTAATCCTTGTTCAAATATCTCTATGGCTTGCTTTAGTTGCAAAGAATTAGAAACAAAGTGAGATAAAAGAGAATAAAATTCAATTCCTTTCAGTGAATGATGCAATACCTCGTGTAGCTACTGTGCCAAGAACTGAGGATAAAACATTACACAGGACAGACCAGATCCTTGTCCAGCTTATGGTTTAGCTGGGATGGCAGACAATTTAGAAAGTAGTAGGGCAGGTGCCATACAGCAGGACCTATTCTAACCAAACATAGGCTGTCAGCATTCCCCGGAAAGAGTGGCGTTTCACTGAGATTCTAAGGATGAGGTTAGCTGAGGTTCCAATATGAGACAAACAGTGAACACTAAAAAAGAACAGGTCAAAGTGTGAGATCTGTCAGTGTAAAAAAGTATGCAAATTTGCCAAATTCTGTCCCCCAAAAAAGTGCAAAACCAAAAAACCCAGAAGTAGAAAAAAGGCCTCTGCGATGTGCGCCTTACTAAAGAATATGTAAAAGAACTTCCGGCGCTGAAATTGGTTCCATTGAGTGAGGTAAAGTGGGGAGAACTCTGCACTGGAACATGAAGGCAAGTCATTAAACCGGAGCACTGTCAAACAAGCCAGCGTCTGGGAAGGCCCCCAAAACACAGTCGATGACTACATTTCCCACTGTGACGATGACCGGCATGTCCATCAGCTTGTCTCGACATCATGCAGACAGCCACATGATTCTAAGGAACCCCATTTATTTTCTCTTCCTAGCATCCCATTATTTTCGTATAAAAATGTACCCTTAAATAATATACAGCTAATGTGCTCAGGGGACATAAAACTATGTTGCAAAAAGGACTCAAACTTTGAAGGAATCTACCTCATTGAAGTGAGGAAGAAAGAGAAGCAAGCTCTGTGCTCAATGGAGGAATCTCGTTAGATGGAATGATAGAGTTCCTCTCCCTTTCTCTTACTCAAGCTGTTAAGATCAAACGGCAGCCAGTGTGTCCCCAAATAGTCATGGGAACGTTTTACAGCAGACATCAATAATTGCTCATGTTTGAGTCTCGCTCTGGAAGGTACCCCCATAATAAGGGGTAACAGGAATAACAGCAATAAGATTTTGCAACACAGTGTGCATCCATCCCGCAGACCATGCTACCCAACTGGCCAGCCAGGACCAGAGACAGTGTCTCCCTACAGCAAGAAAGCCTTGCCCTCACCCTGCACAGAGCCACGTCCCACCCAGGAAGACCCAACTCCAGCCTCAGCCCCAGTCCACAGTGAGATCTCCCTTTCTCTGAATATTCCCATCTGTAAATGAGGGAGTTAGATGATTTTTAAGGTCCCTTTTTGGTACCAAGATGCAATGATTTTCTGCGTAATATCACGCTGAGAGACAATATGCCTCTCTTCTATTTCTCAACTCCATTTAAAACTGTTGCCTTATACTTTCATTTCCCATAGTGTTCTTCCCATACTTTGTATGGGATATCAACTGAATAAATATCAGCTGAATTAAATATGTGTGCAAAGAAAAAGAATACTAATACATGCATATAAACTCCAGTCCTGCTAAATCTTCTCAGTTCACAAGGAAGGGGAGTGATAAACTATTTACTTCCCTGATATCCCCCAGGGGATCCAGACTGGAACTGCTAAAGGCAAAAGACATATTTGCATAATTCTCACCATGCACAATTAAGACTTTGAGGCTGTATGATTTATAGCTGACAACACACTGAATAACAGAACACAGAGATTATTTTCTCTAACCCAGCCTTTGACGGACGAGGCAGACGGCATTAAAGTCACACCGAATAAAGTCAATGTCTGAACTGGGATCAGAGCTGAGATCTCCAGAGGAAAGGACAGGTGTTCTGTTCCGTCACTGTGTTGCCCAGCCAGGCAAGAGCCCCCGAATCGCCGAGCACTGCACGGCCTCAGGCACTTATTTCTTTCTTCATGTGGTCTATTTCGGAAGAAGCCTGAGTGTGTCAGAGACTCACAGCTACTCATCTGGTGTGCTCCCAACCAATCCAAAAACTTTCTGCTTGGAAATGTCTCCTAAATCGGGCTGATAGTGTTTAGGAAGAGAGGAGAAAGTAAGGGCACACCTTTGATTGCACTTCCACCCAAGGGCCCACAACCTCGGCACTGATTTGTTCACTAAAAATAATAACGATAATAATAACACGTGGTAAGGGCCTCGGGAAGGGTCAACCTCTTCAAAGGAAAGGCTCAACAAGCCACTAACTGGGTCTCCCGTCTCAATCCACCATCATCTCGGGCAGCGGACGGGGAGCAGAGGAAGGAAGGAAAGGTTACCAAGCGCCCCAGGGCCAGACTTCGCACACACAACTCTTTCACTCCTCACGAAAACTGTCCAAGCACTGGGTCACACATCTGGGCTCTGAACAGAAGGCTGTTTGATTCACAGCCGTCCTCCTTTAGTTATATCATGCTACCTTCCAAACTTCTAAATACAGCAAGTCCTCACTTAACGTCGTCGATAGGTTCTTGGAAACTGCAACTTTAAGCAAAATGATGTGTAATGAAAAGCAATTTTGCCATAGGCCAATTGATACAAATAAGAGTTAAGTTCTTACAGCAGTATTTCTGGTCACAAATCATCACCAAACTTCTCAACAAAGACCAGAACACTTCTGCTATTAAACACTGAAATAAATGTGAAATATGTACACATATATATAAGGAAGATTAATAAAATCAAGTAATATAAGTATTTACCCACTCATTCCAGTTCAGGGTCGAGGGTGGCCAGAGCCTGTCCCAGCAGCTCAGGGCCCCATGCAGGCGCCCGCCCTGGACAGGACGCCATCCCGACGCAGCGCACACTCACACACACCGAACCCACTCACACTGGGACCACGCGGGCAAGCCAAGTCACCCAGCACGCACAGTTTGGGATGTGGGAGGCAAGCAGAGTACCTGGACAACACCCACGCAGACAAGGAGCAAGTGTGCAAACTCCACACAGACAGTGGCCCTGGCCAGGAATCAATTTTCTCATCGATGTTACAACGAAACGACATTATTTGAGGACCTGCTACACAAATTACCAGGGACTTTCTTCTCTGGTAGTCTAGTGATCCAGGCTGTCAACATACATTCAGACACAATTAAAAGCTTCTGCTTCTTCCAAAGTGTGTTAATGAGCCATGCCAAGTGTTGATCATATTACATAAGAATAGTTAATACTTATCTCAAGGCCCCCATAATTTCCATGACATGGTGCCCAATTCCCAAAAGATAGAGACAGTATAAAGGATATATTTTGATTTCTTCTTAGATTGCATTAATTTTTCCCCAATATGAAACAGTACGTTTCAATGTAGAAAATTTAAAACTACAGAAATATATACACCAAAAAAAAGTTATGTCTATCCCCATACAGAGGAAAAACTAGTGAAGTTCACGGGTTTCTAAAAAATAAAGGAGGCCCTATTTGGAGAGGCTCCACCCTGTCTGGGAGAAGACAGCACTGTGCTTTCAGTCCAAGTAAGAAGAAAAGGGCAAATAGTTGTGTTTCCTGGGGACCAGCTTAGGTTGAAATAACATGACATTGTGAAATCTGCCTAACACAGAAATAACGACCCCATTACCAAGTGCAAAGACTAAGCCAAGCCACACACTTGGGCAAGGAACTTGGGTCTGCAGCCAGCTGCTCAGGTATTCTGTCATTTTCCATGAGCCGTTTCCCCACTGACCACATAAGAGGTAGAGAGCCATTTTTACAGAACTTGCAACCATTATTCCTAGAGATACATGTCAATATTGTTTTGGGTTTCCCTTAATTAGCCAAATTTACTTCCTCAGCTGGTAACAAGCGACAAAATGCTGTAGAAAAGTAAGTGCAAAACAGGCACTTCCTCTCCTCACTAGATTCTAAGCTCAGGACCACAGACTCAAAAACTGTCATTCTCTCAACAGAAAAAAATAAGGTCAATAAACTGCAGTGTAGAATTTTACCAAGATTATTTCAAAGCACAGAGTTTTAAAATAAGCATATATCTTTAAAATGCAGGATCTCTTCTCCCTACTTAATAAGATGAACAAGGATGAATATCAGAACAAGGTTTTGAAATTGGAAATCAGAAAATGGAAAATTATGAAAATAATAATGTAATATTTGACATATTTTACTTCATAGGCACTATTATAAACTACAAAGGGCCATATAAGTGTAGACTATTATCATTACCTGACATAAGACCTCTGGTCTAGCACAGTCCTTCCCCAGACATCTCCCTTCTGGCTGTCAACATTAGAGAGCCCAATTCCCACACCAAGAATAGCTCTACAGCAGAGACGCTGATTCTGAACAGACACACATCGTTCCAACAAGTGCACTGCATGTTCAATTCTGCTATTCTGGTTAGCACAGAAAGGAGGATTTTTAGACAAAATCAACTTTTAGGCCCCCAAAGAAATGAGTTTAAACATGCAGTTTTCCCTGCAGGCGCATGTTCCTTTAATTCCGCCAGGGCTCTCTTCTAGTGGCCCAAGACCCCGGACGCCCCAACCAGCTGCTACTTGATCCTTTCAGGACAGAGCATACCTTCCCTCTCCCCTCACACATCTGAGAGCGGGATGAGCATCACTCAGGGGGAGTGTCTCCCTGTCCCAGGGAACGGAGCTGAGGATCAGGGCAGCGCAGTGTCCCTCTCCCATCCGGCTGCGTCTGTTTCATTATCCCACAACTCAGCAAAGGACTGGCAGGGGCAGGACTGTGCCGTAACGTCCTTTAAGGTAAAAGTAGAGACATTAGATAGAGGTGTTCTTAGAATCCTCCAAAAGCCCCCAAAAATAGCCTCCCTCAAGCAGCCAAACCATGCCAAAATCTCAGTGGAAACCAGCCATTCCCATCGTTTACATTTTTAGGCCTATAATGAAGTCATTAGGGTCAGGTTCAAGTTGTCACTTTTCTAAGGTAGCAATTAAATATAAATTAATGGTGACAATTTCTTAGCCCACTCACTTACTGATTAGGGCTTCTGGCTGGTCAGAGTTCAAAGGGGAAATGATCAGCCCCAACACATTGACTCCGGGTATTTTTGACGGACTCCACTCTTTCTTAATATTCTAAACTAGCAAGGAGCTATGCAAGCCTCAGTTCGAACATTCTTTGGGCATCACAGGCAAAGATAATCAGTCGGAAACCCTGACCCCACCTCCTTTCTCCTGAGAGATTGAGAACGTTTCTGTAGGAAGAGGTTTTCTTGCCGAACTTTTGCTTGCCCAAGCACCGTTCCTCCTCCTTCTCCACACGCTGAACATCTGCAAGTCTTTCTTGACCTCAGCGCCCGCCTCCACCCCCTCCCCAGGCTCTATTCCCCTCCACAGCCACCTTTGAGTGTCAGGGCTGGGTAAGCCATCTAGGACCCAGACACCAGCGTGACTCCCAAAAACTGTGCGATGAAATGGCAAAACTCAAGAGTCGCAAAGTGTGCGAAGATTTAAAAGGCACATTCAGACTTAGTCTATGTACCAGCCCCAGCCCCGAACACAACTGCAGACCAAATGTGAAGGCCTCGCATTTCAAGTAGCCCACATGGAGAACGGCCAGCCCATCGATCCAATCCTTCCTATAAAAGACAAAGACAAAACAGGAGACAGGAGATGTCTGAAGAAATCCACATCTCTGGAGTTCGGTGAGTCTTTCTGGTAATGGACTCTGAGAAACCTAAGAAGGGAGCTAAAAGCCTGGCCACAGCAGATCCAAGCATGAGAAGCCACGGGAAACAGTACCATCTGGAAGATACAGGGAAATTAGTGGAACTCAAGCCACCAACTTAGTCCAGAAACAACTAGAGTCATCTTCTGCTTCAGATAAGACTTCAACTGGGATGTGGCCACGTTTTCTTCAGGAGGAAGGGAACGCAGGAAAGTTGGGGGAAGGGGAGAGGAGTTTATTAAATCAAGTCTAGATAAATGTCTTATCTAAACATATTTTGTACAACGAAGGACACATTGATTCCTCGGCTTACAACTCTTCAAAAAATTGAGTCCTACGAAGGAGCAAAAGTTTCTAGGACCCGATGCTCTGTGACCTGCGAAATGCTTTGCAAGCACCTGGTCCTTCTTGGGTGGAAAGGAGAGATGCTGAAGGAAACGGGAGATGCATTTAATAGAGAAGTTACAATCGATGGGCTCAGCAGAGCAACCCTTCCTGCTGATCTGAAACCTCCACACAGCTGTGGGAAAGAAAGCTTGCTGCCTGGAACCGTCCTGTAAGAGCATGTCCCGGGATGTCGTCGTGTAGGCTTCACTGAAAAAATAAGATAAGGCTTTTCCTGACGATTCTGAGGCCAAAAGGGGAAAAGGGCCGTGAGGAGAACAACTGGCCAGGCCGAGCCCACATGACGAAGCCAATGGAAAACACCAAAGAGTCTGTCTTATTAGGCAATACAAGCACACTTAAAACTTGCCATTATCATTAATGACACTATCGAAGCATGTACTGAGAGCATAATTACAGGGCCTATCACAGGGAGTGAACTGAGAAAGTTCCAAAGCACCAAAACCACTCTTGCTCATAAAGTTCACAGAATGGGGAGGAGGGAAGGGATCCTGTAATTTTTAAATTAAAATGAAAGATTTAAGATTAAATAAAAAATGAGATAAATTAAAATTAAAATTTAACAGTATTAAATAAAGGTATAAATGAGCAATACTACACTTCTTACCATGACTTAAAAAAATAAGATGCTTAATGCCTGGAGCCAGAAAGAACAATGAGCCCATTCATCCATTAATTGCTATCTCATTATTTGGGAGCTTTGTTGACAGTACTATTGTTCACTTTAATTATTTTTGGCCTAAACTCTTTAGCCCTTATGAAAATCATTAGTAATAATGTATTTGGATTTCTCACACCTAGCTCAGGTAGGAGCTTCACATACCTTTGCCTCTAGTCACCATCAAGGCACAAGGTCTTTCTTAAGTGAACACATGACTACAGTCAACAGAGCTATAAACAGGCTCTGATTCACTCCCTGCTTCTCCCACTGCTGTCATTGCATGCCATGCTAACGTATGATTTAAGGACATGAGTTAGGTATAAATACGGTATTATGGAAGCCTAGGGGAAAGATTTATGGAAGTTTCTCATCCAAGACTTGGAGAACATCTCGTTCAGTAGAGAAAGGCCTCGGGTTGTTAAAGAAAGATCTGCACCCAACCTAGCAGCTACAGTGAATACTAAAGAAAAGGCAGGGGAATGAGAAATAAGTTTATTGGCATGCTGAGCAATATTTCCAGAGTCTGACGTTAGAATCAAAGACCATACTTATGTAATTCCTTTATCTCAAAGGCTCTCAGATAAGCCCTATAAAATAGCTTAGTCACAGGGCCCAAATTAAATTACATCCAGCACTGAACTGAATCAAACGTCATACAATCCTTACAAGCCTAGAACTAATGTAGATAGAACTTAAACCATTTCAGAAAAATCACCATTTGCCTTTTTAAGTCTCTGAAGAACATGCATTCTCAACCCCAAAGCCTCCCTTCCTTACGACAATGTAAGAACGTTCCAACTGACATCGGACTTAATAACCTGAGCTGCGCCCGATCCCACGCCCCGCAGTGACAGCGTCGCCGCACAGCACAGCTCCTCAGAACTGAAGTGCCATTTGCTGAGCGGCACTTCATCACGTCCATGCTAGTCTCAGTGACATCCACTCTCTGCTACTTTGCAGACACTCTAAACATGGAGTGTCACCACGACACCAGCAGAGACTGTGACATCTGTGTATTACAGACCTATTTCAAGGCTGTCTAAGAATGTACTTGGAAAGAATCTTGTTATAATTCAGGCTTGTCTATAACGTGGCTGCACAGTGGATGCCGTAGAGAGAACACGACTTCAATGGCCCGGGATCTCAAGAGGCTCTGGACTAGGCAAACGAGGCACAGCGGAGGACAGAGGCGTGCCATGGCGTCTGTGCGCAGAACCGTGCGGTCAATCCCGCAGCTCTCGCAGTGCTGGAGGACACACATCTTCGCCCAGCTGCCAGCACAGCACCGGGGATTCTTCTCCAGAGAAACCAAAGGGCTGTAGCAAAAGACCTGCTGGCACTGGTGTTTACAGGTCCCCAGCTAAACAGCTCGCTCCCCGCCCGGATGCCCTGCCTGGACACCACACACACGCTCATCTGTGTACACACGCCGCCACCCCTCCCACGCAGTCTCAGAGTCTCATTCCTGTAAAGGAAGGGACAGCCCAAGTCACTAAACACATGAGGAAAGCCTCGAACATAAAAGACAGAAATCAAACAGGAAACTGGCATCATTAGAAACAATGCAGGAAGCAGAAGAAAAACTTATAAAGAAAACTATCACTAACATCCTCAGAGAGCTGAGAAAAAAATATTTTATTCATAAAACAGGATACTATAATATTTTACAAAAGGAACAATTAGAGAAGGAAAGAACTTTTGGAAAATAAAAATATAATAGTTGAATTTTCACAATACAAGAGTTGGAAGATCAAATTAAGAAAAAAAACACAATAAAGTAGATTAAAAACACAAGGATATAGAATATAATATTAACAACAGTAGAGCAAAGACAAATATATAGAAAATATTAGCAACAGTGCCAGGTACTGCTCTAAACATTTTATGTTGATTTGTAAATGTACGTTTACATTCCATACTTGGAACAAGGTAGCATCAATACCTCAATTTTACAGATGAGGCTATTAAGGCCCATGGAAGTTAAACATCTTGTCCGAGGTTCTAAGATAGGATAAGTCAGGATACGAAGTTCAGAAATGTGAAGAGAAAAATAAGAAAATTAGTAGATCAACCCAAGACTTACAATATTCAGTTAGTAGACCTTCCAAAAAGGAGAAAAAAGGAAAAAGAATGGAGGAAATTCTAAAAGAAAGAGTATAATAAAGTATTTCTAAACTGAACCAGGTAGATCTACCATCTTACCAATGAATGTAAAAAGACTCACCAAAGTGCATAATTATTCTAAAATTTCAGAAAACTGAGGACAGAAATAAAGTCTTAAAAGTTTCCAAAGAGGAGGGGAAACTCAAAATATGCACTTTTGATATCATGATAAAAGAATATGATTATTGGTAAATGTTGCTCTAAGGCAGAACTTAATTTTACCAGCTGTTCTAAAGTTATCAATTCTAAAAATGGTGAAAGGGCTGCAATTTCCCCATCTACTGTGTTCACTTATCGCTGCAGCAACTGAAAGATATTCATGTTTTCAAAAAAGAAAAACAAGTCTATGGTTTAGTCAGCTTGACTACCAAGCCCCTAGAATGTGTATGTGGTGTGGGACGGAGAGATTCTAGAACAGACCATTTTAAAAATTGTGCTTAAGCTCTTTAGAAGCAAGTGCCCAGTGCCTATATTTCTTGGTAGCATCTTAGGATAGATAGGACACATGGACTATCTCCCACATCCTTAAATACCAGACTGGGAAAGGGGGCAGGATGAGAAACACGAACCCCTCCCCCAGGGAGAACATTAAAATTCCAGAGCATGCTGTCCTTGGCGAAGTAAGGAAGTTATTCCACTTTACTTCTATTTTAAAAAGTAAATTGTTAACAGGAGGGAGAGGTTGCTCAGAACCTGCGCAATTTCTCTGAGAGCTCCTATGTTATCACACGGTATCTCCTGGCCCCTGAGGTCCAAGTCGCCCCAGATTCCGGGTGATGAATCTGACTCCCCTTCGATTAGCCTGAGGGCAAAAAGGTCAATGCACATCTCTCAGGGTTCACGTTCAACCAAATTCAATGGGTATTCACGTGGAAACCTTCTCAAGTAATAAACAGTCAAAAACATTTACTGGGCACCTGTGGTAGACAAAACAAACATGGTTTCTCTTCTCAAGGAGCTCACAGTCTAGAGAGAGAAAATAATCAAACCAATAAACAAGTATATAAGCAAATATTTAATTACACTTGGGATAAGTACTGTGCTGTGAGAGAAATAAATGGGACCGAGTGGTGGAGGCTCTCTTGGTGAGGTCTGGGGTGGGAAGGCTGAGATACCTAGTCGCCAAAGAGAAGACATTTCAGAAGAAATCTCAGGTTGAAAAGAACCAACTAGAGAAAGCCTGTCCCAGATAGTTGAATAGTGTATGGGGAGGGCCAGAAACAGGCAAAAGCTTGGTATGTGCTGGGAATAGCAAAGATGTGGATGGAACAGGAGTCTGCAGAGACAGGCAGGGACCAGGCTGCACAGGGTCGAGACCTACACGGCCCACTGGCCATCCATATTCAGGTTGATGAATGGCCATCTTCCAGGGCATGTTAGGGGCTTTGGTCCTTGTTGTATTATTCCCTTTCCAATATTTTTATCTAAAAATTTGTCTAGAAACATAAAAGGTATTCTTACCAAATCTTCTCATGTCGCCAAAAAAAAATCATCATGCTGCATGAAATAATCAGGATTTTAAAAGCTTGAATGAGCTAAAATCAACAGATCTAAATACATCCTCCAATGGCTTTGAGGATGGAATCCAATCTCTTTAGCTTCTTCACTCATCACTGAGCCTATTCTAGTCATCCTTTCAGCTCTCCAGACATCCCAGGCCTTTTCATGCCCATACTTTTGCCTCAAACTCCTGGCCTCAAGTGAGACTCCCACCTCAGCCTCCCAAAGTGCTGGGATTATAGGCGTGAGCCACTGCATCCAGCCTGTGCCCCATCTCTTGCAAAGGTTGCTCTATTTGCTTGGTTCTCCTTCCCCACCTGGTTAGCTTTCATTTGTACTCTGGCCTTTAACCCTCCAAGAATGCTTCTCTGATCCTCCTCCCACCATCTTCCACTGCACGTGAGGGATAAGTGCAACCTCCTCCATGACTGTAGAGCATCTTGCAGGCATTTCTGTCCTAGCACTTAGCACACTATATTGGTGATTTCTGTTTATGTATGTCTTTGCTACTAGACTGACCTTGAGTCCAAAAAGTGTATCTTAGTCCAGAACTGTATTTTAGAAACAGCATTTAGCAGAGTGCTGAATATTTAGCAGATCCTCAGAGTTTACTGAATGAGTAAATCCATTAACATAGAAAACATTTGATCTCACAGCTGTTTGTGGAGCGGGGATGGCTGAAAGGTGAGATCTGAGCTGATAGCAGTTTCAAGAAGCGCCAACCCAGTTTAAGCCTTCATGAACAGAAGCGCAAATCACAGACTGCGCATGGAGTGTTGGGTCCACCTGTTGGAGCCAGGCTTTCAACGAGCATCAGAAGAGGGTGCTGAGAACCGCCAGAGGTTTAGAAACAATGTCATCTCAGGAAGTGCTAATAGAAGTTGCCTATGAGCTCCTGGAGGGGGAAAAAGCTATTTTACTCATCTTTGTGTTCCCAGTAAAGAGGTGACCAACTTAGGTTTCTCGAATGTGCTAAACGAAGATGTGGGAGTCTGGTGCAATGTGGCTGAGCAGGGACAGGGAAAGCTGCCCTCCTCCCCACCAGCCACGTTCAGGCAGAGTCTCTGAACGATGGCCCTACAGCAAGTGGTAGGTTAAACCAATCAACTTCTCAGGCCCCACCCAGCAAGCTGCAGGACCTGGAGAATCTGCACTGGAACATGTGCAAGAACAGAGGAGTGTGCTCAGAAAATCCTGGACTGTCCTTTTTGTAGACCTGTGTCAGCTTTGCTCAGTAGACGCCCACTCAGTGCGCTTCCTTGGTTTTTGTCCACAGCTCGGGTACCTTAAAACAAAAGAAACTCACAGCTACAATTTTTTTATCTCATTTCTTAAAATTTCTATAAACACTACGTCATTAACCTCTCCAGCAGCCTCTCTGCCCTTTACTCCCTCTCGGTGTCTCATCATCACCATCATTTATTTTATGCGGATCCAAAAACCGAGGGTCAACGTCGCCGTTTGCCATGAAATGCAGGCTCACCTGAACTGAGGCGTAAGGAGGGACAGTTACAGATGGGATAGATGTGGAGGCTGCGTGGCCCAGCACAGGGAGAAACTGCAGGTACACCCTCTTCCCAGGCCCATGTCAGATCTAGGTCACCGATTCCCGCGAGGCGCCCTGCAGGGTCCCCTCTCCCCCACATCCCCAAGCACTTTTATGGCAGTCGCCTCTCCTATAGTAGCTACGTCACTGCAATGCAATTGCTGCTCCCACTTCTGTCTCCCCGACTGCCTGAGGCTCCTTGGAAGCTGGAACTGCACTTCATTCACCTGGTATTTCCAGATAGGTCCCGTGAGGGACAACATGGCCCGGTAATATGATCATGCCTTTTGGGGTCAGACAGACCTGAATTTGAGTTCAGACTCTGCCACTACCGAATTGGGTAGCCCTGAAGAATCAGTCTCAAAGCCCCATTTTTCTAAACTGTAAAATGAAAACAAAAATAATGACTATGCCATAAGATTACTACGAGACTTAAATGAAATTTATATGATTTTTATTAATGAAGAGCTCCTTAAACATTTGCTTAAAATAATGGGCACAGGGGATTTTAGATGAATGTGTGGTTATCATGGTTTAGTACCATCCATTTCTTTTTAAGTATTGGTTTACCATATGCTGAATTACCATGTTACTGTACATAAAAAATACATTTAAGAAAAAAACCTCTTTGTCCAAGAATTCATAACCTCGTAAGGAAATAGATAAGTAATATACAGAGGTTCCTATAGAGCAAGGCAGTCCACTAAACAGGGAGTAAAGAATAAAAGGGTTTTAGAAATTCAGTGGAGAGAGTGAATATTTCTGCCTGGAGTGTTCGGGGAAGGAAAAGGCAAATGAACTAGACTCTGATTAATAGAACTTCAATCGGCAGAAGGAAGGAATGTAAGCATTCTAGGCAGAGGGGACATCAGGACAGAGGCGTAAACACAAAACCACGCACGACACATCAGTGAGGAAAAATCGTGGGAAATAAGCATAGAGCAACATCGGGGTGCAAAACAGAATGGCTAAACTTTAAGCTCTGTTGCCTTTTGACGGTCATTGTTGCTTTGCTCCCCTGAAAGCCTAAAGGATATGTCTGAGCTCTCCCTTCTGTCACATGTATTCCCAAAACAATCAAGTTTCCTCTCTCATCTTCAAACGTAAAGTTATTTTTTATCAAGTAGGGAACTGTTAAACTACTAGCCCTGGGAATAACGGCCTGAACTAAGAGTGTCAGGGAAGAGACAGACAAAAAGGACAACTCCACAGTTTATGGAGACTGATTGAGGGGAGGCGTGAAGGAGACAAAGGGGACTGAGCTTCGTGCCAGTGTGAGGACGCGGGTGGCACTCCCACCGAAATGACAGCTTCACAAGAAAGGGCTCTTTGGGAGGGAGCAGTAGAGGAAAGAAGGTGAGTTTGGTTTCACATTTGCAAACTCTTATCATCCAAAGTACAAACTCATTGCCTGTACTAGAAAATCAACCCAAGGCATCTACGCTCTGGAGTGTGAGTAGCCTACTCTCGGCATATTAAAGAGGGTTAATTTATTCTATTACACTATACTTGTAGTTGAGATGTCTCAGAACTGAGCCACATTCAGGGGAAAGAAATGCTTCTGCCCAAATGCTCGGAGGCCTTAAACCCCTCAGGGCCTTAAAAGCGACTGGATTTCCATTGCATCAGATGGAAATCTCTCCCAGATCAAGCGATGGTCACAAGGATGCAAAGGACGGATCAAGAGGATGTATGTATGAATGTATATATAACCTGTATATTTTTTGCATACTTCCAAATTGCATTGTTTGTGCAGCTGTTCACAAACTCAGCTTCTCTGTTTATTTTTGTCCTTAGAGGAAACAGAGAAGAGCGTTCTGCCTATTAGGCACAGCGAGATCAAAGAGTCCCCTAGCCAGCCTGAGAGAGTGCACCCTTCTAGCCTTCCATCTGACCAAAGATCAAAACGAGGCTGACGCTGGGAATGGCTCCTGCAGCAGGAAGCTCGCAGAGGCACCTGTCGGAATCCTCCTTTCACTGCTCACGCCAAATGGACAGGCTTTGTGTCTTCCTGGGAATGAAACATGAAATAACAGCGAGGACCTCAGAAGAGAAAAGGGTTTCCCTCCAGGTTTATTAAGACGACATGACTCTCATGGACCAGGTAACATCACTGTTGTTTTATGAACCATGTGGGGAGGGGAAGAAAGCCTGGAAAGGTCAACTGACAAACCAAAGGTTATCCGGCAATTTGTAAGCGGGCTTAGGAAGGAGGCAAACGGCAAACACTTGCTCTGTCTTGGGCCAAGGGGAAAGACTGACGCCCTCTGTGTTCTTTCCCCATCTCTACTATGTGTCACACTCTTAATTGGTTCTAATCACCTACAGCAAGGTGATTAAATGTCACTGTAGAGTGACACTGATTCTCAGCACCATTTTTGTTGGCCCGTGAGACAGGTATGCCCTTGTAACCTGTGAATGGGGCATTGTTCACCACGCCAGCCTGCAGCCTCCCTCGCCGCCCTCCCAAAGCTGACCGGGCTCACTACAGGCCATGGCAGTAGCAATGGGAACCGTAGCAGAATGGCCAGGTGGCAGTATGTGTGGCTGTGGGTCTCAACCA
Organism: Indri indri; assembly: GCA_004363605.1. Taxonomy (NCBI): domain Eukaryota; kingdom Metazoa; phylum Chordata; class Mammalia; order Primates; family Indriidae; genus Indri; species Indri indri. Next base: position 142,457 of record RJWJ010000279.1, read on the forward strand.
TTGTCCTATTTGGAAATGTCAGGGCAAAATGGATACTGGATTATTTCTCATGGAAACTTCAATCATTGTTTAGAGCAGGTTTCTGGTGCTGTCCTTGCACCTACTGATCTTTCTGTGCCTTCGGAAAAGTACAAGTTGCCATTTGATCCAAACTCCAGCTGCAATGGAAACAACCAAAGATTATCTCAGCAAGAAACAGGGTGAGGGCTAAGTTACTGGCTAGGGACACACTCCCAGAGTGCTGAGTGGGGCCTGCGGCCCAAGACAGTAGGGCATGTTGGGAAGTGGTGGTCCAGGAGTGAAGGCTGCGAGACCACAGCACCCTCGCGGAGGAACCAGGCATAACGTCAGAGACAGACCAGAGTTCACACAAGCCTTTAAATATGACCTAGGCGGGGCGCGGTGGCTCATTCCTGTAATCCTAGCACTCTGGGAGGCCGAGGCGGGAGGATCACTTGAGCTCAGGAGTTCAAGACCAGCCCGAGCAAGAGCAAGATCTCGTCTCTACTAAAAATTAGCCAGGCATGGTGGCGCATGCCTGTAGTCCCGGCTACTCGGGAGGCTGAGGCAGGAGGATCACTTGAGCTCAGGAGTTCAAGACCAGCCCGAGCAAGAGCAAGATCTCGTCTCTACTAAAAATTAGCCAGGCATGGTGGCGCATGCCTGTAGTCCCGGCTACTCGGGAGGCTGAGGCAGGAGGATGGCTTCAGCCTAGGAGTTTGAGGTTGCTGTGAGCTAGGCTGACACCACGGCACTCACTGGGCAACACAGTGAGACTCTGTCTCAAAAAAAAAAAAAAAATAAAATATATATATATATATGACCTAATGCAGGAAGCACCCAATTTCCACAATAAAAATTGTTTGCAACACTGCCCCACTATATCCATCACCTATTTTGTAGGCAAGAAGTGGTGGAAAGGAAGAGACAATTTCTTTTTTTTTAAAGGGTTTTTTTTTTATTTCAGCATATTATGGGAGTAGAGATGTTTAGGTTACGTATATTGCCCTTGGCCCCCTACCCCCCCCAAGCCAAAGCTTCAAGCGTGTCCATCACCCAGATGGTGCGCATTGCACTCATTATGTAGGCATATACCCATCCCCTCCTCCCCCCTCCCACCTGCCTGACACCCAATAAATGCTATTCTTATATGTGCACTTAGGTGTTGATCAGTGAAACCAAATTGCTGATGAGTACATGTGGTGCTTGTTTTTCCATTCGTGGGATATTTCACTTAGTAGAATGGGTTCCAGCTCTATCCAGGAAAATACAAGAGGTGCTATATCACCATTGTTTCTTATAGCTGAGTAGTAGTACTCCATGGTATACATATACCACATTTTATTGATCCACTCATGTATTGATGGGCACTTGGGTTGTTTCCACATCTTTGCAATTGTGAATTGTGCTGCTATAAACATTCGAGTGCAGGTGTCTTTTTTATAGAATGTCTTTTGTTCTTTTGGGTAGATGCCCAGTAATGGGATTGCTGGATCCAATGGTAGTTCTACTTGTATCGGAAGAGACAATTTCTAAGTAAACAACTGACAGTGACCACTATCCAAACAGCTAACTCCTGACTAAGAAACCTAAAGAGGCTGGGAAAAACCACTTGAGCTCAGAGCTATGGAAAGCAACAGAGCTGTAGGTGAGGCCGCTTCAACCCAAGGACGAGGTACCTTATTCCAAGGACACAATTAGCATTCCACCAAGGTCTTAGTACATGCCAATTTCTCCAAACATGCATTTGTGTAAAGAAGTGATTTGCAAATACGACTCTTCTCCTCTGAGCAACTTCTTTACTGCGTATTACTGGGCTCCTCACCTGGCCTGATACCTCCTTCCTGGAATGTCTTATCTTCTGAGACTTTAAGCTCCTGGAGGACAAGGACCTGACTTTCACATTATCGTTTCCATTGTTGTTTGTTTGTTTTGGATCTCCCCAGTGTCTGCAATGGTGTCTTACATACTTCAGGCGTTCAGTTAACAGTTGTTGACTGAGTGATTAATTGGTCGATTTCTCCTGCAGAGGATACACAGGGAACCTGAGCCAAAGGACTTTGCCAGCCAGTTAACCCTGTGACCACTTAAAAACATAATGAAATGATTCCTTTAACTTCTAAAACATTAAATTTCATAAAAGTGCTTTCATAAATAGCTCATTTTTCTCTTTATGAAATCCTGTAAATGAAAGGGCACCATCATTAGCCCTTTTCAATATTAAACAGGCTGCATAGTCATGTCCTGACTTTTACATTCACTCATTCATTCACTCAACAGCTGTTGAATGCTTGTCATGTCAACACTAGCACAGTGCACCTGACAGTTTACATGCACAGCTTCTCATTTAATGGTCGTGACAATCCCGTGTAGTGAGTATTAGTATGCCTTTTTAGAGATGAGGAAACAAACGCTCAGAGTGCCTAAGTAATTTGCCCAAACTAACATGCTAAGAAGTGAGACTGAGAATCCAAAACATGTCTGTGCCTCCAAAGCTGAGGCTACTCCTAACAAACAGCGACGCATCTCGGAGAAACCCTGACACATGGCTGAGAGCCAAGCTTCACCCCTGCAGAGCAGCAGCCATTCCACACGACCCACACTGCAATGATTTACGTTTGTTCATACACATCTATGTAAGGATATTTATGTCTTCCTCATATTTGTTTTTTCTCTTAAAAAAACATCCTCAACCAGGTGCATTGGAAATTGGCCTTCATTTCTTTAAATGTTCAATCCACTCAAGATGAGCTTCAGCCTTTGTGCCCTGGATAATTCTGGCCGAACAGACCAAGTTTGCATTAAGCACTATATACACACTGCAGGCTAGAGTTAGTTGTTCCCTGATATCTCGTCTCTACATACCTTACGTCAATCTATAATCAATTCAACCTCTTTTAACCACAAAACTGCATGATCAAATTATTGAAGTCTAAAATCATTAAAAAATAATTACAGAAATAAAGCCACTTTACTGTAACCTTTTTTCAACCCCTCTGGTCTCCTCCAGGACCCACTATCATCCACTACCCAACTTCCTCATAAACCTCAGTCTCTCTATACTTTCCTCTAAACGAAAAATGTTCAAGTCTCCGCCATATCGAAAATGTGTTTTCTTGACTTATATCCATCTCTAACACTTTCTCGCTTTCCTACCTTGAGCCAACTGTCTTAGTCCATTTAGTGTTGCTATAAAGGAATACCTGAGATTGGGTCATTTATAAAGAAAAGACATTTATTTGGCTCACAGTTCTACAGGCTGTACAAGAAACATGCTCTCAGCATCTGCTTCTGGTGAGGTCCTCAGGTTGCTTCTACCCGTGGCGGGAAGTGAAGGGGGCGGCCAGCGTGTGCAGAGATTACATGGTGACAGAGAAAGCAAGAGAAAGAAGGGAGGCGCCAGGCTCTTTTTAACAACCAGCTCTCGAGGCAACTAACGGAGGGAGAACTTACTCACTATCATGAGGACAGCACCAAGCCATTCAGGAGGGATCTGCCCCCACGACCCAAACACCTCCCACTGGCCCCACCTCCAACATTGAGGATCAAATTTCAACATGAGATGGGGGGGCAAGTATCAAACTATAGCACCAAGTTTCTTGCAAGACTATATTATTTCCACTTTCTACTTTCCCTCTCATTAGCTCCTCAGTTTACTGCAGTGTTGATTCCGTCTCAACCATTCCAACGGAAACAGTACGTCAGAGTCATCAACAGCCATTTCCACGCCCAGACTATGTCTCTAAGTGTGCAGTCCTAACGAGCTCCCAGAAACCGCTGGCACGGCTGGCCCACGGACCACACTCTGAGCAGAACTGTTCTGAACACTTCTCAGTCTTTATCCAATTGGATCCCTCAGCTGCGTTTAGCACTGCTGATCACTCATTCCTTTTGAATTTCTCTTCTTGACACTCTTTTCTGATTTTTCTTTTATTCCTCTGAGTAGGATTTTGTTTGGATGCCTAATTCTCTCCTGAACATTAAATGCTGGGCTCCATCCTCAGCCCTCGCCTACCTTTGTCCTGGTTCATCATCTCTTGCCTGGATGACGGCAAGAACCTCCGAAAAAGTTCTCCAGCCTTCAGTCTTTGCCTCCCAAACTCGCCCTCCACAGTGATTCTCCCAAAACCCAAATCCCGTCATTTTATTCCCTTACTGAAACCCGCTCACTGATTCCCCAGAGCCTGCAGAATACATTCTCGACAGCACGAGCCGCCTCCTCTCCGGCCTCACCTTGTGACACTTTATATTCTATTAACATCGGCCTGCTCGTAGCTCCCAGATGCATATACCTGTTTCAAGCCACTTTATCTCTCGCCATATCTTTCCCTCTTCTCAGATGGCCTCACCCAGAAGCTCCATTCCCCTGGCTAATTCTCATTCATCCTTCAAGATTCAGCTCAGGATTTCTCATCCAGAAACCCTTCCCTGGCCTCTTCCTGCTGCCTCCTCCACAGACTGGGCTAATAAGCCCCTTCCTTTGCACACCCGTGGTGCCTTCATGCTTATTACCTCTTTGTCAGCACTGTCTGGAGTATTTCAGTTAACTTCTAACATGCTCGTATTCCTTTGCGACTCCATAACTCTTCGAGGGGATAATTCATCGTTACAGCTGCTCCCTCGACCTGGCAGAGTAGGTGCGCAATGAATGTTTTCAGAGCTGCCTTCAATCTCTACTTCTCCTCGACCAAGTGAAGGTGCTGACTGGCTGAGCAGTTGTAAGTCTGCTTTGGCTCTGAGGGTCTATGTTTCTAATCAAAGAACAGCTCTCGGATGCAAGAGAAGCGGCAGCGGCTGAAAGTCAAACTTGCTCTCTCGGCTCTCCAGACCACTCGTCATCTCACTTTGCCCTCAGTCAATGTGAAGGTCTTCCCCATGAGAACAGTAATCTAAATAATAGGCTGTCTAGATACCTGCACTCTGGGAGAGCCCACAGAGCTAAACCACTGTACGTTACAAATGCAATACTCCACTGATGGGCTAATCTCCTGGGCAGAGCTGAGCTGACCAAAGGGATTATCATACAGGGTAGTCTGTTAAAATGTTCCTTGAACAGCTACTAAGAAGAGGGGTTATGTTTTTTCCCTGTCTGAAAATATCCCTAGAATTGAACCGTAATCCCATAATGGAACAGGCAAACATTCATACATAATCGTACTTTGCATTTTCCTAGGTTTCCTATTTGATATTTAAGAATCTCTAAGTACTTCACCAATGAGCACAATATCTCTGTCTAAAAAGAGAAAAACAGTTCAAAAGAAGGGAAACAACTAACCCCTGTCACTCTGGGCTCATTACAAAATCAAAAGTAAACTCAGTATATCAAATGAGCCTCTATTCCTGGTATAACACAAAGTCCTAATTTCATCAAGATACATGAATAACATCCTGATCTACCAAGGCAGCAATAATGAGAAGGAAAAAAAGAAGTATGAATTTATAAAGCAACAGTAAGTCAGAGACTACGAAACTACAGAAACATACAATTCACCATGATAGTCTGCATGGCACTTCTACAAGTGTTAGGTTGAGTTTATGCAGGTTTATTTTAAAAACACAACTTCTAAAGATGCATTTGAGGTGGAAATGTCATTAATACTCTACATCTTACACAATGACATCTACAACACTACATCAAGACGGGTGACAAAAAATAATTACTCCGAAGGTCATGAGATCCTTAACCATCAAAACATGTTCCTCGTATTCATTACAGCGTTCAGGAAGAGGAACTCCTTTCAGAAAGTTCTGCCTCTGCTACATAGTTTCTCCAGCCTGCCTATTGGTCCTCCCTGGGCCTAACTGCTACCCCAAGTCTCGGTCTGGGGTAGGTGCCCCTCAGCACACCCACCTTCCCTCATGGAATTTGTCATATGATCTTATATGGGTAACTATGCATTTATCCATCTGTATCTTCCACAAGAATGAGGCAGGGAGGTTAGGGACCTCGATACATCTCCATCTCTTCAGTCCTTAGCATAGCGGATAGGGGTTAAGAGCTCCATAATTTTTTTTAATGAGCTCTAGTTGAAACAATAAGGGCTGTTGGATTTTCTTTGTTTTAATCAGGAAGTTCAGTGTGGATCACTGTATCATTTAAGTGTTAAATGTAATTCACTAAGATTTTTAATGTAGATACGGTAGGTTTTTGAGAAACTTGTTTAGAATCCAATTTTGTATAACATCCAAAAAAGTCACTGTCACCTATACTATTTCCTTGTATTAAAACACGCATAAAAAGAGGCACATGAGCTCATTAATAATTTTATTTCCAAATGGGTCAGCACTCTCAAATGATGCTATAAACATTTTGGGGGCATTTTCCAATGTCTGCTAGCACAGGCTGGATTCTTTCATGAAAAGATGCTTAATACCAGTTACGTGCTTTAGGTGACTTAATTCTTTCAGTTTCTCAGCACTGTTTCTCTGAAATTTTTTAAGGGTATTATAATTACCATATCATCAACTTTACGGGACACTAAGATGGCAAGGACTACTCTTTCTCTACTTCATGGGAAATCTATCTATGTGCGGAAACAGGGTGTGAACTCCACGAGCTGGATGGACCCTTGCTGGTGATTACACCAGCCTTTCTTCTGGGCATCCTGGGCTAAGGGTTCAGGGGTTCAGGTCTTTGGAGACACAGTCATTGTCTACAGCTGCAAGTTCAAATCCCATGCCTGTCGCTCTCAGTGTCCTCATCAAATTCCAGCATATTCTATTACTCCAACTCCTTTTTCATGTTTAAGCTGTTGTGAAGAGTTGCTATGTACTGTTTAACAGCTGCCATCTCACCCCTCTCCCCCACCCAAATGGGTCACACTTTAGTCCTGTAGATTAACTTGAAATGAACCAACATCCTCACGATGAAGTACAATCAATATGAACTTAAAGAATCTTTTTCGAAAAAAGCAAAATAACACTTTATTATCTACAAATGAAGCCTTATATTTTCTCAAGCTGGAGCACATTATTCCAGATAATTCAGTCTATTAGCTAAGTGTGACAAGCCGCATATTACACATACTTAGACCAAAAAAAAAGTGGGTGGGAGGGAAGTAGCAACATCTGAGGTGTAAGGCCAGGGTGATCCCCAGACAGGAGAAAGTTCAATTGTGTGGGGAAAGCAGGGAGACGTCGAATAAGAGACAACATACGCCTACAGTAAGAAAAGTACTGTTATGTAAAGGAACACCAGGCAATTTAGTAAGGTTCAAAAGCTCACTATTTTTAGCACCTACTAAGTGCCAAAGCATATGCTGGTGCTGGGCACAAAGACGAGGAAGGCACAGCCCTTGCCTGAAGGCAGCTCAAAGCCCTGAAGGGGAGACAGTTACCACGAGGCTTTTTTTTTTTTTTTTTTTTTTGAGACAGAGTCTTACTCTGTTGCCCAGGCTAGAGTGCCGTGGCGTTAGCCTAGCTCACAGCAACCTCAAACTCCTGGGCTCAAGCGATCCTCCTGCCTCAGCCTCCCGAGTAGCTGGGACTACAGGCATGCGCCACCGTGCCCGGCTAATTTTTTCTATTTTTAGTTGTTTGCCTAATTTCTTTCTATTTATAGTAGAGACGGGGTCTCGCTCTTGCTCAGGCTGGTCTCAAACTCCTGAGCTCAAAGGATCCTCCCTCCTCAGCCTCCCAGACTGGTAGGATCACAGGCGTGAGCCACCGTGCCCGGCCCACTACGAGGCTTTGAATAAGCCGGTGCTCAGAGAATGGGGGAGGCTGGGGTAAGACTCTAGCGACCCTAATGCCTCTGGCTTCCTGCGGATCGTGTGCCCTGGCCTTCTGATGCAGAAGCATCTAAGATTCTGCTTCCTTCAGAGGTGAAGTCTTTCGTCCGTGTAAGATCCGGGAGACTGAGCTCATTCGACCTCCACAGCAACCCCAGGTGTCACTCTACCTATTTCACAGTCGGGGACAGAGAAGCTCAGCAGCTCGCCCAGGTCACCACTGAAACAGCAGAGCTGGCAGTGGAATCCGCGCCGTCAGCCTCCAAGGCCTGGCTGTGTTCTTAAACCAGATTTTAAGTGTTCAGAGATTCTCCTTAAGCAGAAGTCAACACCCACCCCCAGGCAAACAAAGAGCTGAGCCGGAGTGGATTTCTTCCCTGCCAAACCCCGGCTATTTCAGGACGGGGACAGAGGGAGCCGGCTGGACGTGGCACTGGAGGGGTGTGACCAGGAGGGCCAGGGGAGATTCCAAGAACATGAAAAGCCTCACACCCAACCCTGAATGCACGGAACTCACTGCCCACTAACCCAGTCTAATCCAAATGACCTCATTAAGATCTCTCTTGCAAAGCTGCCGCTCCCTTAAGAGGGAAAGCCCCGGGACAGTTTGTGGACAAGCTGTCAGAGAGAGGCCTGTGCCATTATTTGTTGACACAACAGCAGGATCCTTCAAGCTTAGTGCTGGTCTTCGAACACCACTGACGGCAGCCGAGTTGTAAGACAATGGAAATATTGTCGACGCCAGAAACCGGGCTATGGGAACTAAATAAAATCTCTCTGGGCTCAGCACAGTCAATAGGGTGGAGAAAAGCAATTTTAAAAATCAAACCTCAAACTGTCATTATAAATTTTATTAGTGATTTTGTTTTTAAAAAAATATTAAATAAGTTAAATTAAGATGCACTGAAGCAAAAAATATTATTATGAAAAGAAGTGTTTGGCTTCTAATTTAGAAATGACACTACAGAGTCACAGAGCTATTTCAGAGAAGTTGTATTTAAAAGGCCTAGCAGGGCTCAGTGTGATCTTGGTCAAGTAATTTAATTATTCTGGGCTTTGGTTTTCTTTCCCATGAAAAAATAAAAACTGAGTGGACCATAGATTCTTGACTACTCTACGCCTCTGTGCCTTTGCACAATTCTGTAGATTATTTCAAAAGGTTTTTAAGGTCCTTTTAAGCTGAAAAATGTTAGAAATAAACATTTCTTTTCCCGTCTACAAATAACATGATTAGGGAAGAGACCATCTTACCTATATAATATTTTTTGTTTTTGTTGCTCTGGATGAATAATGTTTAAATTAGAGAAGAAAGCATTTCACATTCTAACCGAAATTATTTCATGTTTTAAAATTTGTTGTTTTAAAATATTTACAAAACCTTTACTGGTAAATTGGGAAGAGTTATTTTCCAGTGATTTTTACAATTAATGCCTTGATTTGCTTTAGAAAATAAAATAAACAAATCACTGTTCAACTCTGGGGGAAAAAAATTAACCAAAAAAGCAACTAAAAATAAATCTGCTTAATAGGTAGTATGTGTCTCAAAATAAAAACTACATCTATTTGTTCAAGGAATAGATATTAGAATTTGCATTAAACTGCAGAACTATTCTTCTCATAGAAAAACTAGTTCATTTAAATGAGTCCTCCCAATCACTGGTTTAAAAAAAGGAATTTAACAAGAACGTTCAAAGCGGTGAAAACAACCCGAAGTGCACCAACAGAATGGGTAAAGTGTGGTCTATTTATACACTGGACACCACATACCAATGAAACTGAGTGGGCTACAGCTACACACAACAGCAAATATGCATCTTGGAACTATAATGTTATGTGAAAAAACAAGTCACAAAAAATATATGCAGTATGATAACATTTACATAAAGTTCAAAAACGAGCAAAGCTAAACAACATATGACTTGGGGATACAAACATATGGCAAAACCACAGAGAAAAGCAGAGTATGAACTGAGAACTGAGATACTGGGGACCTCTAATGGGGGAAAGAAGGGAACAACGTCAGGGAGGGACCCATAGGCAACCTCAGAAGGAACGTCCTTTTTCTTAAACTGGGTAGTGGGTACACACAGCTATTCACGTATTGTTATTCTTTATATCTTATATATACTTTAGTTTTCCTACTCAATATTTAATTTTAAAAAATATGAACAATAAGAGAAAATTTATTTAAATCATATCCATCCTGGAACAATACCTAAGGCAGTGAAACACGATCGATAAAATATTGAGCTGTGTCCCCGCCATTAACTCGCTTCTCAAATTTGGACATGAATACATTCCCTAGAGCTTCAGCTATGTCAGAACTTTACCACTCCATTAAAAGAAGAGATGTTATAATCATTCTAGGGATAGTTTTATATGGCCTAGAAATAAAGAGCCAGAGAAGAAAAATCAAATCAGTAATAACAAAAGAAAATCCAAAATCTTTCAAAACATATTGCTGAGAATCTACCCTGTGCCCCGTACCATACTTCCTAAAATAAGAAATTCTTGAGCCCAAGCTCCACGGTAAGCAGCAGAGTTCCCTAAGCGCGACAAGGCTGGATTCTCTTCTGTTCCTGCCCCGTATTTTGTGAGTAGGGTTTTTTCTCTTCACTGGCATTGCAGAAACCGGAGAGCGCCCCGTGATGTAGCTAATCTGCGTACAGCCCAGAACGTTATCTCCTTTCCGCTCCCATCCTCTCTCTACCAGGAGGAGGGCTACCTCTCTCCCTCGCCGTATCCATTTCCTCACCTGTCAAATGTGAAGAACAAAAGTATCTCCTCATGTGATTGTGGCAGAATTAAATAACTTAATTCTCGTGAGGCATTCGAAACAGTGCCTGGCACAGAGTATCACGTGAGCGTTTGCTGTTATTGTACTTTTTACTGTTATTATTGCTTTTTTGCCGACATCACCTTTGATTGGGAGTAAGAAAATCAGGTGTAGCAGGTACCACGCGTCCTTCTCTTTGAGGTAGAATTTTAACTACCAACATCAATCATTTCTTCCTCTGAAGCGAATGGACCTTCCACTTGCAGACTCCTCTCCAACTCCCTTTTAGTGCTAAGGGCTAACTCTGAGGGGTTCTCAGCCTACTGGCCGTGTAACCCAACAGTGCTCAGGAAGTTGTGGCCGAATCAGATTAATCTCACATTTCTCACTCCCCAGTGGCTGCATTAGCTCAAAGGCTGCCTTGGAGACAAAACCCCACCTTGGCCCAAGTGCATAAATGTAAATAAGAGCAACCAGGGCACCAGGAGAGTCACGCTTCCTCCTTCCTGAAAGGTCTGGCAGCCCCTGGCTCTGAGTAGCTGAAAATCCCCAAGGCACACGGTCTCCTGCATGTCCACAGCAGAACCAATGATCCAAGCAAGCGCCTTACCCAGCGACGCAAACCTTTCCAGGTGGGGCTGTGCTAATGTGATTGCGTAACTGTTATTATTATTGCTATTATTTCTAGGGATGGGCAAGGAGTTAAAGTCAATTAAGAAGCACATAAACTGTCACCCAGATCGCAAACTGAAAAGTGTCAGTAATTTCGATACTCCCAGCCTCATCCTCAGATTCCCTCTGGGAAAACCAGTGAGGGCTGGAACAGCAAAGTCCCAAAAGCACTTATTGAATTCCAATCACTTTATTGTAAACATTTTTGACCCTTCTCTCAGTACAGAAAATCCTGGTGTTATTTCTAGAAAGGCTTGGAAATTTACCCTTAGAGCCAACAGTCTAATGTCAATTTAAGAGCGTCCTTGGAAAATTCCCCACTAAACTCCCACTTTCAGGCCTTTCACACATCGCAGGACGACAAGAGAACCCTGGTCTGTGATGGATCAAAGGAGGTATTTTTGTGGCCTGGAATGACATCATAGGTTGTGGATCAGTAATAACCTTATTTCATAACTGAGGAACCCTGCTTCCAATAGTCTGGTTCAAGTGCTGGCAGGCTTTTCCTGTCCAGGGCCAGAGAGTAAACATTTCAGGCTTTATGGGCCATACTGTCCCCGTCACTTTACAGCACAAAAGCTGCCACAGACAATATGAAAACCAGTGTGCATGGCTGTGTTCCAGTAACATTTTTATGTATGGACACCGATATCTGAATTTCACATAATTTTTGCAGGTCATGAAATATTATTGTTCCTTTGATTTCTTTTTGATCATTTACAAATGATCAAATGACCATTCCAAAACCAGCTAAAAACTATTCTGAGCTCATGGCAGTAGAAGTGTTGGTGATGGGCCGGATGTGGCCAACCCATGGTCCAGCTATCTCCAAAGCACAGTAATACACGTCATTCTCAGCAGACTACAGAGCATCCCTCCCGAGAAGTCTCTGCACGTTCTTCACACTCTTACCTTTTCAAAGATATAAATTAATATTCCTTGATCAGTCTGGTGAGGTCTGTTGTGTTTTATCAACAGCAGAAACAGAGGCATTGAAACATCACAGAATGAGTCAGTGGCGGTCCCTAGAAGAAAGGATTTTTGACACGATTTCCACTTTGAACTCTGCTTCCAAACTGCCTCTTCACGTCAAGTGCATCCAATGTCCTGTGGTGCTGCATGAATACCACCACTGTGTTGTGCAATAACACAGCCATACGATCTTCTGTGACCCAGGATGATGCAATTCAGTGCATTATTCATACACACGATATCTGGGCTGCACGTGCGCCGGGCGTGCCATTGCCAATCAGAAGTCATCGGCTGCTGTCAGTTAGGAGGAACGCCTCCGAAAGTCAGCACGTATTCACAGGCCATTTCCAAATGAAATCTTCCATCCTCATTTTAAAATTTGTTTTTCTCCTGGGGATAACAAATGCTGAGCAAGCATTTAAGGATCCACGTTTCAGCTGACCGTTTCCTACCCTGACCCTCCCTTCCCCATTCGCCAACATTCCTCGTCCACCCCACCCCATTCCTGCCCACTCCCCTCCTGCCAAAACACGAGCACGCACACTTTATTTTTCTGAATCCATACGTTTAGCAGAATATTCTCCTCCAGCTGCCAAAGATCCATATCTCCACCTGAGTCCTATGTCAACAGTTCAGAAAATTCCAACTCTGGTTCTGAGGACCTTAGGGACTAAGTCATCCTCTCAGTCTTCACAGACACATACCACTCCCCAGGGCCATGAGGACACACCCACCTGCTTCCTTCCACCTGGCCCCCTGCCCCACCAACCCCGGATGAGGCCACAGGAGACGGTTTGTAGCAACCATCATAAATGGCTGGACAGATGTACTGCCATCGTCACCGGGGCTTCTTCCCCCGCACACAGACGGTGAGAACCCCTCCTCAAGAGAATTTTTCTTACACTATGGAGGGGGTTCCCCAACTAAAGTGTTCCACCAGTGGATACTAGATTCCACACGACACCAGTGATCAGCTGAGAAACAATTCCAGAAAAACCCATGCAGAACTCGTACTCAGGCAGCCCCTCCACACAACCGCCACCTGTCACTACCACTTACAATGCAACCCAAAGCTAACCCACCAGCACCGCAAAGGCTGTGACACCGTGGCTTCTGGAACTCACGCTGAATCACAGACCCAGGGCCAGGACAGTGACCGGCTCTCAAACGGCTACCTTTTCCCACACCACTCATTAGAAAAGAAAGTCTCAATGAAGTTATTTTTCTCTTTCAGTGCTCTGAAATAAGAATACTTAAGATTCTTAATAAGAGAATTTAGAAAAGAACAAAAATAAGAGAATTCTTATTCTTTTTTAAAAGAAAAGACTATCCCTAACTTTACTCTTCAAAGAAGAAAAGAAATCAAACTTGTTGGAAAATTCTCCCACTTTCTGGGACAGTTCTTGAGAATCTTACAGCTGCAGGATGAGACATTTCCTAGAGGCAATTAATCCTGAGCAGCTCTTGTAAAAAACAAAGTAACAAAGCACATCTTGCGATGTTGCAGTGTTGACCTGTTTGCACCACTCGTTTATGAATTTATAAAATTCCGAATTCATATTATAACACAGAAAGGTGGGAGGAATGAAACGTACCTACTCATGGAGACTCGACCTCAGACAACTCACAGACCACCCAGCAGCCAGTGTGCCGCATAACCAGGAGAATGCCCTGAAGCAAAGTGACTTTTTAAAGATGTTTAATTTTTCTTGAGTTTAATTCACCAATAATGATAATCTTTCCCTAAAGGGCTGAGCCTCGGTCAACCAAGATAAGGTTATTATTATAAGATAATTATTTTTAATTGAAGCTATCAATTATTGAGCACTTTGTTGCCAGGAACTATGTTAAGAGCTTTCTATATACATTATTTCATTTAACTTACACAACTAAACCTATTATGCAGTTATTATTATCTTCATTTTACAGATGAGGAAATTGAGTATCAGAGAGCTTAAGTGACTTGCCTAAGGTCACACAGACAATAAAATACAGACAAACCCAGAACCATCTGACTCAGAACGCATACAGTAGGATCAGTCCACTAAATGGTCTCATGTTTGAGTCATGTGGTGTAAATTACATCAATCTCATCTTTAAGCTGTTATCTACACTTCCAGGGGTTCTCAAACTTGACTTTGTTTTTTTTTGTTTGTTTGTTTTGTTTTTGTTTTTGTTTTTTGAGACAGAATATCACTCTGTTGCCCTGGATAGAGTGCAGTGCCATCATCAATAGCTCATGACACCAGGCTAATTTGTCTATTTTTAGTAGAGACAGAGTCTTGCTCTTGCTCAGGCTGGTCTCAAACTCCTGAGCTCAAGCGATCCTCCTGCCTCGGCCTCCCAGAGTGCTAGGATTACAGGCAATAAGCCCAAACTTGAAACTTCATTGTAATCACAGAGAAACCTTTTTAAAAACAGAGATTCCCAGATCCCACTCCAGCTTGGCCAGATATAATGTGGAAAATTAGGCTCTTATTCTTTTAAGTGATGCCAAACAAATAGCCAGACTTTTTTTTCACTGAATTTTATATTGAGCATTCCATGAAAACTATGCCAAGTGTTAACTCTCACACTCGGTTGGCTTTTGGATGCTAAACATTTTCTCTCTGATTCATTATAACAAATGAATACATTAGAATTCCTCATGTTTCTCCCCTGGGAAGCCTTTATTCAAAGAATCACAGCTCACGGGAGCGCAGTGACCAGAAGAGCGGCTGCGGCACAGGCAAGGACGGTGACCCCAGAGCAACGCGGTGAGCTGAGAGTCACACGCCAGACGCAGAGGGTCTGCAGTCTCCCTCCTCCTGCCTCCTCCACAACCCACTGCCCCCGGGAATTCCTTGGAATCCTTCAGAAACCCAGAGCATCACAGAAAATGAAGCTCGGACTGGCACCCATTAAACGATTATACATACATGTCACAGAGTTAACAGATTCAGAATAAAATTCCTCCAGAGCTGACGCAGTAACTGGACCTTATTTTATTTATATACACACACACACACACACACACAATGTAATATGGAGCCCATACGTAAGAGGACAGAGTTCTAACTTGCACTTTCATGTAATCATACACAGCACAGAACTTTACACTGAAAGTCGCAGATGTGAGTTCTAATCTCAACTCCGCCATTTACTCATGTAACCTTGTTGCCATTTCTTACCCTCCTTGAGTTTCTGTTTCCTCCCTGAAAAGCAGTGATAACGTTAACAGTAACTATTTCATATAGGGTCTCCACTCAGTTTAAATGCATTTACGTACGCAAGGACCTAGTGCAGTGCCTGGGACGTGGTTACCATTTATCTATCATTGATGTTATTTCTATTTTGCAGCTCCCCGAGAAGAGAAACACGTTCTGTTTAGGCAGCTCATTGTTCTATATGCCAAAGGCCCGATCTCCCAGTAGAAAAACAAAAAGCCAGCATCCATGTTCCTTTATGCTGCGTTCTAAACTGCAGATCGAAAACATGCTTGCAATACACACGGCAGTCTAACCGGCTATGAGCATTAACAAGACACCACCGCGATATCCAGGGATAGCAAAATTAACAACACCCTCCCCAAAACTCTCCTCTGGGGTGATTTATCAATTATTTCAGTAAAATTTTTAGTCATGAAAAAGAAAGGACTCAGATTGGAACCATATTAAGATATCTTCCTCTCTCTCTCTCTTTGAAATGTGCTTAAAATTTACCCTAAATATCCTAAATCCTCACTTGTCTTTTCCCAAGTAGTTCCAGAGCGAGGACTCCAAAGCGGATCCGTCTGTGCACATAGAGTAGTAACATTCATCCGGTGCCGGGGAGGGGGAGGAGGGGATGGAGATATTCACACCTACGGGTGCGGTGCGCGCCGCCTGGGGGAGGCGCACGCTTGAAGCTCTGACTCAGGAGGGGCAAAGGCAATATATGTAACCTAAACATTTGCACCCCCGTAATACGCTAAAACAAAAAATAAAAATAAATAAAAAAGTCTAAAAAGTGGATCTGTCAGATTTGTTGCCAGCGAGCAGACTTTCATGGGTTACAGGAGGAAGTTGTCATTTTTTTCTGACTTACATAGTCGTATGGCAGCTCTTTGGAATAGATTTCTCGATAATGTTTCCTGCATTCACAGCCCCAAGCCTAGTCGGTCCATTTTATGAGGAATAAAGTTCCCCTGGAGAGATCGAGGCGGCCGAGAGAGTAAGACACAGTTGTTCAAATGACCCGAAGCATCACGTGTGGCCATCTGGGAAAGATAAAACGCAGAAGGCCCTGCTCGAACCGCCATGGAAGTCTGCGATGAATCTGACAGAGCCACCGTCCCATCAGTCACGACCGATTTGGCTACGATGCTCCAGATGTGGCCATCCATCCCGCCGACCACAGCTGCACAGCCAAGCACTGCAGTGCAGACCACTGGCCACAGGTGGTCCCAGTGCTGTGGTTTGTTTCTCTGCCTAGGCAGAGAGGAGTGAGTGGTCAAGGGAGGCGAAACGCTTTGGCAAACTCCTGACTCTACAAACTGTTTCCTCCACACTAAGGAGTACTTTCCCTCTGGAGGGACGCAGAAAGACAGAACTCCCAAAAGGCCACATTTCTGCCAAAATGTCTAAGAGCTACATTTCTGCATGGGGACTATTTTGCAGAGAAAAGAAAAATGTCTTTGCTGTTAAGATGGGCTAAATAAAGCATCTGCAACTACAGTTGCCACTAGGGAGTAATGTGGTCTAGGTTAACTCCTCCAAACACCAGGACAACCATTTACCACTGTTAACAGACATCTCTTTATGGGATTACCATGGTAACAGTTCATCCCTTCCAACAATCCCTGACACCACACATTGAACAAGGTTTTAAATCAAATCATGATTAAAGAATACAAGGAGAACTCAGGCAGGTAATATGCCAATGTCAACATTATGCTTCCCTAGTAAAAAGCTACATGTTAACGTTTTTAGGTTCTCTGGTATTCAATTACAGCCATTTCCAGACAATTTTTGTAAATGAAACTGTCAATACCAATGGACCACTGGCCAAAAGCTAGAGGTAATATATTGCCATATCAGCAGGGCGCAATCAAAGGCAGTTTATTGTGACTTTAAACATCATTAAGAAGAAGAGAAAAAACCTTAACAACTCTCTCTTACATGATTACCGCTGGATATTTGAGAGGAAAACCAAACACTTCACCAGTAATTCCTTCAAGAGCAAGTGCCCAGCTCAGAGACTATTTACTCACATGCCAAAGCATTACTAAGGGAACAGTAGTTATCTTGGTGACAAATAACACCCCCAACCAGCCAGGGAAGTTTCGTAAGATCCAAAAGCCAATTTCAGCAGCCACGGTGGTTGTTTTAGTGTGAGTTGTGCATGTGTCTAATTATAAAGTGTTCTCATTTCCCCACTGAGAGACCATGCACAACAAGCTCTGTATTTAAAAGCTGCTGTTTCAGGATAGAGAAGCTATTAAGAAAGCCATCAATAGTTCCACAAGATTAAGAGTTTCATGGATACATGTGGTCTCATGTACTATCATTTTTCAATGTTTACATTATAAAAAATTTCAAATATACAGAAAAGTACAAAGAACATCTGTGCACCCAGGACCAGGTTTTGTCACATTATAATGCTTAACCATATTTGCATTAGGCCTTTTTTTCTTAATAAATAAATAGTTACATAGGAATATAAAAAACCTGTGGTTAGCACTCCCTAATCCCATGCCCCGCCTCCCTAAACAATTTGCAGTATTAGTTTGCATGTTTTCAGTCGTTTATATAAACGGTGTCAGACTGCATGTCTGACATCAATCTACGACTTGTTTTTCTCTGAACATTGTGTCTCTAAAATTAATCTAGTATTAGATTAGTATATCTGGTTGAATTATTTTAATCACTGCATAGAATTTGATTGCATAAATATAGCACACATTATTTTAAACTTTTTCCTCCCGAAAGAGCAGTTAGATTGTTTTTGATTTTTCACCAACCTAAACAACACAGAAATGAACATTCTTATACATGTGTCATTTTGCACACACAAAATGATTCCTCCAGGCACATACACAAAAGTGGAACTGGCAAGTTGTAGGGTTTGTGCACTGCAGCGTTACCAGGTGTTGCCAAACTGCTTTCCAAAGTCGTCGTACCAAATAACACTCCCACCATCAGCATTTGAAAATGTCTGTTTCTCCGCATCCTTGTCATCATCAATGGATATTGTCAGATTCTTTAATTTTTGCCTATCTGGTGACTATTAAATAGTACCCCACAGTAATTTGGGTTTTCCTGACTACCAGTGAAAAGCAGCAAGCATCCTTGGATGTTTACTGGCCACCTAGACCTTCGTTTCTGTGAACTTCCTCATTGTAGCCTTGGCCCATTTTCCTAGTCGCCTTTTTTCTTACTGCTTTGTAAAAGACCTCTTTACATCCTTGACTCTGGGAAAGTTACTTAACTTCCAGGGGTTCCCCACTGGCGAAGTGGAGATAATAAACCTATCTCTTAGGGATGTTTTAAAGCTGATCAAAAAGCACTTAGTCCAGTGCCTATTCTATGTCAGGCACTCACAAATGAAGTCTATTACTATTATTGTTATGCATATGAATAAGATTCAGGGTATAAAGTATTTCTAGCATTTCTCTCAAGTTTGTGGCCCCCTTCAGATGAATACTGCAGGACTCAAAAAGGGGAGTTTCAGCAACTCTCCTTGCCCAAGATATTTCACCAAGATAAGAAGATATAATACCGGTATTCCACTGTTTATAAATTACCATTAGGGAAGTGTGCAGTCAACTCCCTGAGATGTTGCTTAAACTAAATATCAAAGTCACACTTCCATCAACCCACATGAGTGACTGTGACCTCGTTTGTGAACTGGCCATTATCCCGAGTCTCAGCAATGGCTAAGGCACACAGTGAAAGGGATTCTGGGAGACAGAGGCGTGCAGTGGCGGCTGGCAGGTTAATCGGTATCAGGGACCTGCCATTACCAGCTACTTCCTGAGGCGGAAATACAGCCAGGCTGGAGACTGCTCCATTTCCACACGTGTTAACAGAAGTGATCCTTGAATAAGAATGCCAAAGAACAATCATCGTATCATTTATCAAACACGTAAGTTGGGTTTTTTAAAAAATAATGACCAAAGTACACTGACATCACGTAGGTGGCAGCCAATCCTATTCAATGCCTTCTGTGAAACTACTTCTCTAGTCCCAACATCCAGCAGAACACGCTATAAACCGGAGAGGCGCAGTCCACAAGCATCCCTGCTTGGACGCGTACCGTATTTGGTTTGGTGCTGATGTCCTCCCAGACTGGCTTCTCTCCATGCGCCTTTTGACCTTTGCACGGAGGAAGGTTGCGCTCGTCTTTGTGAACCCTGCCAGCGGAGTCGGGAAGCACACACAGCTGCCCTCCGCACCTATCAAGCAGTCCTGACACCAGCTTCAACTGGCGACTGGCGGGGCCTTTCACATGTACTCGAACATCATCTAACGTTCAGAATTACGTCCCTCCGTATTCAATTTCAACTGGCACTGAAGAAACCAGAGACTCTCCTTACTGACCGTGGACGGAGAGGCCCTCTCTCCTCTGCTCTTCAGAGCAATCACACAGAAGATTCAACTTGAGCCCAAATATAATTAGACCACCGTCTGATACCTATCTAGCTGCACGGCCTTCTTCCTTAAACCTGAGCCAACTTTCCACTTTCAAGAAGTTAAATTGCCATATAAAAATCCCTGATGACGATGAGTAATTAGACACTGTAATGGAAAATTAACTGTGTTTTTATTTAGAGCATTTATTTTAACAAGACTTTTCTATTTCTAACTGTTAACTAAACCGCAATAAAAATAAATTAAATCCTGAGGGTTTGCAAAGGTTTTCTGGTTCAAAAACAAACAAACAAAACACCTGTCCTCCTGGAGAATATTTATTTTGTTAATGCCACCGACAAAGTCATGGTCGGAACTCCATTACTAATAAATCCCAATGCTAACTTTAATTCTGTCATCCTTGTTGTGGAGGAAGAAACCACCGCTTCAACCTCTCAAGCAGCTAAAACAGAGGCAGGCACCCACCAGGCAGGCCCGACAGGCTCTCCATGTGTGGTGTCTTCACGGAAATACCCTCAATCCTTCTCTTTTTCTCTTTGTCACGCTGCTTCCAAGAGAAGGGTGCTGCCTGCAGCAGAGTGGTTCCTGAGGGCCCTGCGAGCACCTACGGGCTTTAGCAAGTTCTCAGGTAGAAGGTGGTGGCCAATCCAGCCGTGGTCCATCTCTAGCGCCACACTAGAATCACCAACCCCACAAGGCTAGAGTGTTGAATGTATCGCATTCCCCCCAAATGAATGCAAAATGGGCTTAAATCTACGCATCCCATCCAAGTCCTTGCAGCCCTCTAACCATATTCCAGTTAAGAGTTGGCCAAGGGGCTTAGCCATAGGACCCACCGACTTTACATCCATTAACTTCGCTCTGGGGCAGGACACGTGGCAAGGGTGGCACTAAGCTCCACGACATCCACAAAAGTTCACAAGTTTAATACAAATGAGAGAGCATGTGACCTACCCAGCTTCTCATCTCTATTGCTCCTCCTCCCTGACCTCAAAACAAAACGCAAATAACATCTAAAAATGCTTCTGGCTTAACATTCACTCAGTCCTTCACGTGAATGCTAAATGACAAGCAGAGCTCAGGCTCTGGGTCTTACCCCTTAATGGGCCCTGGCATATGTCTAAGCAGAATCAGCTTCAGCCATTTACTATCCACGGACTGACGGAAGAATTTCAGAAGCCACCTCTATTTTTCCTGTACAGCCATTCAAAGGTAAACTGTGCTATAGGGCTGAATCTAAGTGGCCTCAAGAATGTGAAAGAAACCCACTCTTTTTCTCATTCCCTATTCTTTTTTTCCTTTTAATTTCTCTTTATAATTCAAACAACCTTTTGCAATCCTTACTGCTGTTTTTATAGATTCCTGAGATATGTTAAACTTAATCTTTTCACTTTGATTCCTAGGATATGCTAAAACTAACAATTTTATACTGGCCATGCTCCTATCATGAATTCAGTCTTTGATCCAGAAATACACCAGCGAGAATACCAGCATATCTGTAGGAAATCAGGCTCATAAAAGAGTTTACATATATTAGTATATACACACACAGTCTCATTTGAGTTGTTTTTAACAAAGTTAATTTGACACCTTTGCTGGTGATAACACCCTTTAGGTGGAGTTCAAAGAGAAAACTCGACGTGGGTAAGCAAAAGTATTAAATTGTCAAAATGTTCCCGATCCCAATTCCAAACTGCCTTTCATATACTCTAGAGAACAACAGAGAAAGGCTTGGCAGTGGTTCTACAAGCAGTTTAGAGGGATTTGTGAAAACGCCCTAACTGCTAGTCAAGATTTAGAATAAGCTTAAAAATAATGGACTCAATGACAATGCCATCACCAAGCAATATTAATATTTGTTGAGTTAAATTATTGAAGTAAATGATACTGAAAATTACAGACATTTGGGGAGGCATTTCAACTCCTAAACAAAATTTCCAATCATTTTCCTATTTGTTATTAGAAGAATCAGAGCCAAAGAAGATGCTGCTAATGAGCTATTCACAAGTTAAAGCCGACTCCTAAGGAACCTCTGGGCATCTGTACTTAACAAAGGAGTGCAAAAAACTTAGGCGTAATGAGATAACAGCTGAGGATCCCAAAAGAGCTCCATTCCAACTATATTCCAACCCTGGATGAGTCCTAGATCCTGTGCATGCCTCGATTCATTTACCCTTAGAATGGGAACAGAAGCAACAGTCATGAGTAATTGCTAATAAAAGCCTGTGTGCCTCTGGCAGAAACGCAAATGCTTGTTGATAATGATCATTTTCCCAGACCCTGGTTTATGTTTCTCCATTAACATTCCAGTGTCCAACTCTCATGTTCCCAAGATCCTACGGATTTGGGTCTCTGACTAAAAGACCAAAGACGGAGCTGAGATTTGGGGAATCGCAAGTGCCAGCTCCAAGAAGCAGTAGCCGGCCCCCAACCCCCAAATAAGTCACTACACACGTCTGCACCACATTTAATTTTTCACTGAGAATTTTTCACAACCAATCGTTACGGCGAAAATGCACTCAAGGACGCCACCCCAGAGAACTTGCTTCTCTTGGACCCACCAAAGGATAAAATGTTCTCAATGCTACCTCCTAAGATAAACACCCTTCCCCAAATGCTCCTTTTAATTGGTTGGTTGACTGTCCCCTGGGTGTGACTGCAGGTTTATCCCGGGTGTGTAACCAAGCAGAAAAGTCATCCTGATTTCTGAGGACTGACAAGGGGGATGGTGGCGGAGAGAGTGGACTGAAACTATGTTGAAACACTGATGTGCCCCTGGCACCTTGCAAAACGGATCTCCTACTTGGGGAGATTGGTCCACGATCTCCACGACCCCTTCCAGCTCTAACTCAACCGTCAGCTCTGTAGGACTGACCACCAAACGTCAGACAGAGGTGAGAGATCCAACAGAACCATTCTGCCAGAGAACCAGAAAGAAATCAGACTATGGGTTTTAGTGGAATAAATAAAAGTCCAGTACTGGTCACAGGTTGTAAAATGTCCAAGTGTCTATGCTCACCTCTCCCCAAGCATGCATGTGCATTCAATGTAAGGTAGTCCTAAGTTCTAAGTATAAATAATTATAAGTAATTAGAACCATAGGTTCACTTATCGGTATCCTCATTCGAAATCCCTTAGGGTAAATTGCTGCATCCTTGTTTTTGTGAAGCAAGTTATCATTTTTTCCAAACACCCTTCAAATTTAGAAACGCCGCCTGTTTCTAAAGAGCTGACTGAAAGGCAAAGCCTTCGAAAATGACCCTGTGGCCACCTCTGCAATCCATTTGATCCTGAGAAGTCAGCTTTCTTCAAAAGACATTTTCACCTAGAAACATTATTCACAATCAAAAAAAAAAAAAGGAAAACAATGCACCCTGATGCTGGGTGGTATTTAGGAAATCCTAAAGTGAACATCATTTGTGGCCTTTTCGATCCCGGTGAACGTTCCAATGTTTATGAGAGATCGTTACTGACTTCTAAATGACAATACATTTCCATTCTGAATGAAGGTTACTGTCAACAGATTTAAAAGTAAAACCAACTTGTTATATACTAAATTAACTCTTAAAAAATTCCACCCCTTACAAATCACGTTAATAACAAGACTTTTTTCAAATGAAGGCTTTCTTTGGGCTTAGTTTCTTAAATTTTATTTTAAATTTAATGACAAACTTTCCTGTAGTTGGGCTTAGAATCCTTTCTAAATGTCTATTAAGGTGATTTACAAGATCTACTGGGAAACAAATTTAGAAACAGCTTTCTAGGACTAAAATTACTGCATTTTTAATAAGAAAGGGGCTGTTAAAATAAACAATAATTTTTTTATGGAGAGAATTCCATCAACGTTAGAGTGTCTAATAATAAATTACTGTCAGGTAATTATCTGCCTGATGAAAAATACTTCCAT
Source organism: Indri indri (assembly GCA_004363605.1). Classification (NCBI taxonomy): domain Eukaryota; kingdom Metazoa; phylum Chordata; class Mammalia; order Primates; family Indriidae; genus Indri; species Indri indri. The sequence continues at coordinate 166,124 of RJWJ010000279.1, forward strand.
TTCTCAGTTTGCTTGAATACGTACTCTTCTGCCTGAGGAAACTTAGTATTATATTTCGACATTTGGATTAATAAACCTAAACAACATGGACTGCTTCATTATGTAGAAGTTTTTTTAAACACTGTTGCTTTCTTTCCACTCCAATTTTATGTACTTATTGTGCATGCCAGTAACTTTTTTATTTTTGAGCACATTTTTTATCCTACTTTTCATTATTTTACCTGACACAGTTCACTTCTGTTACAGTTACTCAAACCATAAATAATCAAACAAAAGGCTGAGAAAGTTCAGTAACTTTACTTCCAATTAATTTATGCCTTTCACTTGATTTGAACTTTTTATGCATTGGCTCCACCAAAACTGCTAAGCATTTAGCTCTATCCAAAACAAAATTATAATTTCATTATAGATGTCAGCAATTTATTATGTTTTTTAATTAATAAAAAAAGATTATATTCATCCAATCTAAGATTTTTGATCCTAAACTTAACTGTTAAAAGCAACAAAAATGCTTTGAAAGTATGGTATTTGCAAAACCCCTGAAAAATCACTAATGGGATTCCCATGATCTAATACTTGTAAGGCTTTAACTGTAATTGTAAACCCACTGAAAGCTTATGATCTGAAAGTATGGACTATTGTAGCCAGTTTTTATGGGTTTAATTCCACCAGAAAATCCCAGTTTCTATATTTTAATTCTCAACTAGAGCAAAATCACGACACATTTTCAAAAGAACAATCTGAAGGAAGAAAGCACTGGAATAACAGGGCAAGAAAACCAATGCCAATTAACTACCCTCTGCCACAAACCATCATTCTAAAAGCACAAGACTGAGCACAACTTTAGTCCATGATATATGTTGCAATTCACTTTAACACTCACAAAACTACATATGAATCATTTCATTTTCATCTGATTTATTTCTCACACAAAGTTCAGTAAACACAGAACTTACTTGGCCTTGACTGACTGGATGACTATTTTCTGAGGCTGTTTATTACTCCTTTTCTGGCATGTTTTCTTCTATGATCAATTATATGACTCCTATAAGCCAGGAAAAGCTGCCTTCAAGTTAATGCAGAGCACAAAGTGACAGAAAATTCTGCCAGCCATAGACTATACCTAGGTGCTTAGGAGAAGTTGTTCTGTTTGTCCTAGGAACTTCCATATGCAACGCTCATGACTCAGACAGATCCTCTCTTTTTCCTCACAGGGATTGGAGTTACTATAGCAAATGACAATTCGTACTCAAAATCAGATTCGGACCACCTCCCCCATTCAGTATGTATGTAGACTATTCATCCAAGAGTCACACACAGCCGACACACAAATGTAAAAATATCAACATCCAGCATATCTATCTTGTTTCTAAAATGTCTTATTTGTTTCATATTTCATATATTTCTCAGCTTTTAAAATTCAGTATTACAAGGCTTGGTACAGGGTATCAGGCCTAATTTTACCTTACGGATAAATGAACTTTAAAAAGGAGTAACTGAATATAGTTCATTTTATAACCAAATACATGTAGGAACAATTAGATTTTAAGAGAATTTCACCACATGTGTTTACTATATATTTACTGATTGTCCTATAGGGTATCAATGAAACCAAGAGAAAAATACAGGATTCCAGGCATTGTGCACTAACAGCTTTTGGCCTGAATGCTCCGAAAATGTCTTGTCAAACCACTGCTGGCTCTTCACTTCATTTTTTAAATGTAAGTATAATTTAATTTATTTCATGCCACCCATGCAACAAACACAACCTCGAAGGTTTTTTTGGTTTGGAAGACATTCCAAACCAAATTTTTACCTTGAGTTGAAAGCACAGTCAATAACTTTCTTGATAAAAATTGCTTCAACTTGTTTTTCTTTTTGCTACACCCACGTTTCCATAACCTAAATCCTATTAATGCCAAGACACTTTGAAACCTGGAGCTTCTCTTTAATGCAAAGTATTTTAAATACCTTTGGATTTATTTTCTACGCAAACTATGACTTTTTCAATATATTTATTAATTTGTCTTTATCTTTCCTGTTGGTCAGCTCTTGTGGAGAGAGGACACCAGACTTGAGCAACGTTTTTAGTAATTGTTTTTAGTCACTTAAGACACACGGGAGTGACCTCTTCCGATTGTGCCACAAACACAACACAGTCCAGAAATACTTTCCCAAAGGGAGATGGAATCATTTTAAATCAAGTTCAGTGAATTCAGGATTTTGCTGAGAACCTCGGGACGCTGATTTACCTGTAAAATTCCCAGAGGAGACGGTGGGAGGTTGGGCAAGCTAACTCAATGTGAGCAGCAAGGCCGCCAAGCTCAGGTCGAAACCCACACCGCCACTTCCTGAAACAACGATTTAGGCGCTGAACCAGGTCGAGGGTTCGAACCTTCTGACCGAAATCCGCAGCGGTGCCGGGAAGGAGGAAGCGTCTCCTCCGAGCAAGGCGGCCGCGCTGGCACGAGAGCCCCCGCCGGGCTGCGGCCGCCCTCGAGGTGCCCACGGCCTGCAGGGCGCGGGCAGATGCCCCTAACTCCGTCCGCTCGCCCTCGGGAGCGAGAGCGGAGGCGACCGACGGGAGCGAAAGCCACCGCACCTCACTCGCCCCAGCAGCGCGTCTTACCCGTACAGGAATGCAGGGGCTTGGGGCGCACGACCAGCGACGGGCACACGGAGTACAGCGAGAGTTTCTCGAAGTAGTCGCAGGTCTCCTTGGAGAGGATCTCGTCGATCATGAAAGTCTTGTAGCGCCGCCTGGCTGCTTTGAGCTGGCCGGGCGAGCTCAGCCTCAGCTCGGCGTGGCAGTGCATGGTGAGCCGCGGCGAGCGCCCGCCGGTCCGAGCGCGGCTGCGAGTGCCCGGCCGGCCGGGGCCGCGGGGACGGGCGCGCCGGCGGGGGCCTCAGCCCCGCTCCTCGGCGGCGGGGAGGCGGCGGGGCTCCGGGGCCTCGCGGAGGGGAGCGGCAGCGGGCGCGCCTGCCGCGCGTCTAGACCCACCCGCACACCAGCATCTTCGCCAGGCCTTTTTGGGACAACGCAGCTGTCAATCAGCGCGCGCTTCCTGCAGGGCCGGGTGCGGAGTGCGAGCGGAGGGGCGTCGGCGCCCACCCCCGCCCCCGCGCGTGCGACCCGGACGCCGACCTGCGCGTCTCGCGCCCGCCGCTGTCCCTTGCCGCCTCCCGCCGGTCGACGTCCCGCGCCCCGCTGCCCGGCTCTCTATTTTAAGACACTCACTTCGGCTCTCCTCCCCGCCCCCCTCCTGGGACGAGCTCCAGGTGTGAGTGCAGGAGGGTGCGCGCGTGTGTGCCGGCAGTACGGGGAGCGCGCGCCGCCCCCGCCCGCGGCCCGGGCCTAGGCCAGCCGGTCCTCGGCGCAGTGTGCCCCGCGCGCACCTTAGCGCCTGTCCTGCCACCCGCCGGCCCCGCTCCCGACGCCTGCAACCCGGCGGGAGGGCACCTCCAGGTCTCTTACTGTAAGTCCGGTCCTCGCCGAGGCTCCTGGGGCTGCGGGCCACAGCGCCGGCGCCCCCCAGGACCACTGTGCCTTTCTCCTTCCCCGCGTGGACCGTTCTCGAAGACAGTGGCCTCCCCATCCCTCCGCGCGCAGCCGCGCAGCGCGTGCCGAGCCCGCCGCTCCGAGCGTGGGACGTTTGCGCCGAAGTTGCAAACTTGATTGTCCCGCCGAGATCCCAGACTACAAGTGACCCTAGCCCCGTCCGTTACCCCAATAAAAAACCACAAAAATAGTAACTAATAAAAGCGTGCATTCTTCTTTATTTTAAACTCCGTTTATAAAACGTTTTTCCTCGCCAGAAAGGGCCTGCCCAGCGCGATGCCCGGGTGCGGGCGGGCCCTGGGGCAGTTAGCCCCATTCGGGCTGCTCTTAGCTCCGGATCCTGCCACGAGCACGGCTTTCATCCCTCGGGTCCCTCGGGTCCCTCGCGACGCGGTAGGGTTCGGGGAGCCCTATTGGATGGCTTGCCTTCTTCCTTCTGAGGTCCTACTCTCCGAGTCTGTTCTAATCAGTATCTACACGAACTTTTGTTTATAATTGTAATTCGTGGGTGACAGGGACCCCACCGAGCCTCCGCGCCCGGGACCGCTCCCGCTGCCTGCGCCGCGCCCGGCGGTCAGAGGCAACAGCCCGGGGCGCGCTCGTTTCCACGATTTTTTCTCAGACTTGGTGTGCACGGGGTTCAAAGGAAAATGCACAATAGGAACACTGAGGGTTACAACTCGAGCGGCACTCGCCAGCCCAGAGTTTCGGGCCGGTGACATTTGCTCGCCGCTTGCAACCGGGAAGCGGCCCCGGGTCCCCGCCATCTCTCTGCCCCGCTGCTTACCGGACCCTGGCAGCCTCAGAAGCAAGTCCACGCGCGCCTGAGCGGGTGGTTAAACTCACAGGGAGGGACACACCTGGAGAACTAATAATTACACTCTCAGAGAAAATCGGTGTTAATAGACCGAGTCATAGCCTAGCATTCGACAGGGCCTGCCGCGCGTCTTTGAGGAACTGCAACCCCGAAGAGTTTGCGAATCGATTCCCCTCCCCTCCCCTCCACTGAGAACTGTTTCCGTTTATTCTCCTTCACGCAGAGGCGGCTCGAGGGCCCGCGACACCGGCGACAAGGTGTCCGGCGGCTGCGCGCGTCCCGCCGCAGGGCCCTGGGGTCACCCGGCTGTGCCCAGGCGAGCCCCTGCTTTCGCGGCGGGACCCTACGGCTTATCTGCTGTCAAGGCGCGGAACCCGGGACTACTGACATCTCAACCCAGGCGCCGCCGCCCAGCGCCACCAACTAGGGGGTCTCCTGGGCGCGGGCGAAGCAGGGACCAGCCACGCAATGAGCCGGGGAAGGGCCGGGGGACGCGGCGCTCGCCCCGAGGGCAGTCCCGGGCGGGGAGCTCTATGTGCCCCCGGGAAAGCGCACAGCTGTAGGCAGCCGCCTACTAACCGAGGGTTTGGCGGGATCCGAGAGCGCAGGGCGTGGGGGCAACCCCGCCGGCAGCGCCGACTGCGAGGGGGCTCGGAGCGCTCGGACCCCGGCACCTGAGCGACAGCACGGCGACCCGACGCGCCGCGAGGGGCCTGGCGTGTGCTCTCGGGTTGCGCGCACTCAGGTCTCTCCGGGTCCCTGTCCTTGCGCCGCTCTCCCTTTCCTCAGCCTCTGCTCTCCCTGCTCTCCCCGTTCCTTCCACCGCCACGAACTCGCTTCCGCTTTCCCTCCCATTTCCCCCAGCGAGCCCCGCACTCCGGCCTCCTCTCCTCTGTCGAATTTCCCGCTTCTCTTCTCTCTTCCGCCCTCTTTCCTTCTTCCCACTGCTATTCTCGTTTCTCTTTTTTTCCTTCCCTTCTCCTCTCTTTCTTCCCTCCTTTCAAATGCGGGCCTAGACTCGCGCCCGTGTGCCCGTGCGGGAGGCTGCAGGCGGCGCGCCGGCGGGGACCGTGCGCAGGACCAGCCGCCCGGCCTGCGGGAACCGCCCTCGCACCGGTCTTGCTGTGGCTGCCGCGACCCCCACGGCTCTCTCCTCCCCGCTTCCACTCGGCCGCAGGCACGCGTTGGCCCAGACCCTCCCGGACGACTATTCCTTTGATTTGAAATTTGTGTGTTTTAACAGCTGATGGAGTGAAACATTCCAATTCAGTTCTTTGAATTTTCCGTCTTTTCTATTTTCCGCTACAGAGTCCAGAAATCTGAGGGGGTCTGTGCCACGTGTAGTGAGAGAGAGATTCCAGACCTTGGAGTCTGGAGATTCGCGCTCTCTGTCGCTTACAACCTAAGCTGGGCCTAGTTTTCCCATTTGTAAACAATAATCATAAAATCTGCGTAAGGGTGGGCCTTCATAATCCACGCCTTTATACAAGCTTGTTCCCTTCAGTGGGAATGCCCTCCCCACCCCGTCCCCTCCCTCCTCTGCTGGAAAAACTAGTTTGAGACTCAGCTTAAATGTCACCTCTGCAGTGAAGCATTTCCCCACTCCCCAAGGCTGCTGCTCTTCCTGCCTCTATGTGGTGGCGAGTCCTTCACTGTAGAGTCTTTTGCGTGTTTATTTCACCTACTGGACAATGAACTGCTGGCGGGCCAACGCCTATGCGGTATTATTCCTCTTCTGTCACCAATACGCACATGGCACCTGACACATAGTAGGTTGTCAGTAAACGTGTCATGAATAAATGAATGCATGAAAGCTGGGGAAATTAGATGATATAATATGTTAGATAGGACATCAAATCTTAATTAGTTGTGCCAACTTTGTCTCTTTAAATGAGTTTCTCCCTCCCTCTTGATAATTCTGGTTTTTTTAAGCAATGGCATCTAGCCCGATTCTTGTGTGCTCCCATCTCCCGTTATTTCATCCCCTGTCTCCTGCTGCCAGACTACACAGTGCTTCTGTCCCATGAAGCACACCCCAGCCGTCAATCACAAACTGGGGCTTTGGTCAGAATAGTCCCGGGTTTTGTTTCCAACATGAATGAACTGGCTGGAACAGCAAACATCTGCTATGAGACTCAAACTTTTTCCAGCTGCTGGAGACCCACAGACACTTCCCAGCCTCCTGTGACCATACTCAGGCAGTGTCTGCTCCTGTACCCTGGGGGTGGGGGGAAACACACAGACCAGCGGGCATTTGCACTGAGCCATACTTGGGCAGGCCTGGAAGAGGATGAAAATCTGCATCCTGCAGGAGGCTGCAGGGGTTCAGTTCCCCCTCCCCCATCTGGCATCTAATCCTGGGGGCAAGAGACACACCAGAGAGAAGAGGGCAAGGAAATTTTGCAAAGTTAGGGTTGGATGTTCTGTCAGCTAGAACCAAAGAATTCCTCTGTACCATTTCCCCTCACACCCAGTATCCCCACTCAACTAGAACCCTTGACATTTAATAAAGCAAAATGGTTTTTAAAAATCTAGGGTGACACTTAAATTGCATCTAGACTCTAACCCTAGATGGACTCTGCTCCATGTTTAGTTTAACTGTCCTTTTACCATCTTGGGCTATATACTGATGCAGCTATTCAGAAGCAGCCAGGATGTAAGTCGTGTAAATATACTAATCCACTTCCCAACCACCTTCTCTTCAAAGGGCAGAGAGGGGGTCAAAGACACTTCCTGTGTTCTCGTAAAGTGTATTTAATAACTTGTATTTCAGTCACTAAGTTTTGAAATAGTTTCAGACATGTAGAAGCAACATGGGGAAAGCCGTGTAAGTTAATATTCCCTCGGGGCCGGGGCTGTGCCCAACCTGCTGTCTACCGAGACTGCACAGCAGCCTCAGCTGACGAGCTAAGGGAGGCGTATGTGGAAGGCAGCTTATTTTTAATGATGACATTAATTTACAAAACTCTCATACACTGTAAAGCATCTTTTTAAGAGAGGGCACAAATGCAATTCACTTGACAAAAGGGCTTGGAAAGGACTGAATATATTCTTCTGCCCTTCCTCAAAGCATCTTTCTGGAGGAAAAGTTTAAATTCAGAAAAAATAAGACCATGGCTGTATCTGCAGAGCACTGAACATTCACATGAAAAGTGAAAATGCAGTAAATCATCCAAGGGTAATTTTTAGAGGCTTGGTACACAGATTAAAATTTGCCAATTATTTCCCCTTTTAAATTGTGATATCCTGACATCAAAGAGCCATATTTCTGCAAATACCCTATGTGCCTCAGTTATCTCAACTGATATAGCCAGGAAAATAAAACTTAATCTCTCCTAACTTTGTCTTAATATTGTGAAAACAGATAGGGAAGTTTGGGGCATCACTGGTTTTGACTTTTTCCCTTCACCGATGAAAAGGCTGCAACACCTAGAGAGAAGCAGTAGCTTTAAATATGTGACGGACGGTGCCGGGGCTGTCTGGGGTTAAGAGGAAAGAACTCTGGAGTCGGGCAAACCTGGGTTCCAGTCCCAGCCCGGTCGTTTGTAACTTCCCTGACCTCTCTCGTCCTCAACCATAACGTGGCAGCAACTTGGAGTTTGCAGGAGGATTTCCTACACAAATCTGGCAGGAGATTGCGTACACAGCACTAATGCATGAAATGCCAGTCTCCACACCACCTTTACTTTTTCAATAAAATAGGCAATTTGCTATCAAAAACCATCACAAAATAAAACTGTGACTTAAAAAGCACCGGAGCCTGCCTCTGCTGTTTCGCATGTGTTCGAGGGTGAGTTTTGCTCAATGTTCAAAACCCAGGATCAACCAAAAAATAAAGGGGGGGGGGCGGGGGGGAGGCGTAGGAGGGCGGGACTGTCATTAGCTAAAGGAAATGGCCCTGGCCACCTAGAGTCCCTAAGTGCTACTTAACATCTGGCCCTTCAGCCACAGACTCAGCACATCTGCAGGCGTCAATTAGTCTAACCAGCACGTCGAAGGGCACTGGGTCATTTATAATTCGGATTTTTTTTTTTTTTGTCTGCCAAAAAATGCCATGATCCCGTAGCTACTGGTGACATCTCATGCAAATCATCTCATACAACATTTTTATTCTCTTCTTGGCCTCAAGCAGTCCCTGGTGAGGTTTCATGTGAATCCTCTGTAGTCTTCCCCAACACGGCGAGGCAGAAGTTCAGAGAGAACAACGGTCGGCCAGTCATTAGCATCGCCTGGAATCGAGGACAAGGAGGTTCCTGTGTCGGCTCGTGCAGGGGAAAACTCACGCAGCCAGTCTGCCTGCTGAACACGTGAAGGGAAAACAACACTCACGACACTCACAGAGAGCTTTGGACGATTAAGGAAATCTGCTGGCAAGATTGTTACTATGCTAATACAGAACAATATTTACTAGAACACTGGGCGCAACATGCCAATCAGAGAACGTAATGGCCTCTGTGCTCCAGGTCCTTAAGAAAGGAAGTTTGCACAAACTCCTGGACACAGGTGCTCATCACCTACTTAAGTCTAAGTGTGGAGGGGGCGTGTGTCTGTGTGTCTGTGTCTGTGTCTGTGTGTCTGTGTGTCGCACACGCGAGCCTGTGCCCACACACGCAGCAAACTTCCCTTCCTTCCTTTCTTTCTTTCCTTCTTTGTTTCTTTCTTTCAGAATGAGGACAGGGGAAAGGGGAATACAAAGAAGGGAAAGGAGACACATTTGAAAATCTTGTTTATTAAATAAATTCAAGAGGAATCCTCAATCTTACAAGGGGAAAAAAGAAAAAGCTGAGTGAGCCATCCAGCCCAAGGTTTCACATTTGTAGTATCTTTCTGTCCTACGCTCAGCCCAGATTAGAAGGCTTTTGTGCATGCAAAGAAATTTAGACTGTTTCTTTTTCTAAGAAATCTTCCACAATTTCAAATATTCTTACGATCATAACGTTTTAAGAGAAAGTTGACCTCTGTGACCTATTTATAAGAAATAATATCATCAACAGAGATTATAACACAGCAAATGTGCTCAAAGCAAAACAGAAAAACAAAAAAAATATGGAAAATTCTAGCATTGAACATTCTTGTATAAAACACTCGAAAACTTAAGAAAATGCAAAAGTATTGTTTTCTGCATAACGTGAGTAAAATGAATTTTTGCTGAAGTTTTTTCCATTTGGGGATTTTTACGCAGAGAAATATTTTATTTCACTTTAAGCAGACAGCCATAAGGACAATTTTTATAGATCTCTAATGCTGTGGCTTTTCCTTCATTACTTTCAAAAGTTACAGGGATGCTCAGATCTGAACAGGCTATAAATCACTAAAGTAAATGATGAGAGGTGCCCATCGCTCCGCATTTTGGAGATGCAAGCAGCCTGCCTTTTCCTATGGAATTGAAGTCATCACAGAACAGAATCCCCCATTCCATTGCCAGCCCACACATCCCGATACGTTTGCTTAAGTCAATTACTGAGTCTCTTAGATTATGTCTACAGAAGCTGCCAAAACATCTGGTCATTTCAATCAGTTCAATAAAAGATTCTGCCAAGTCAGGAGAACAAGTTAGTCAAATCACTCATTTGTATAGGCAGAACAGTGGATTGTTTTCTCTGAGCAGACAGTAAGTGGATATAGCTCAAAAGGTTTTGGTTTTCTACTCTGAACCAGAATACAGTTCATGGTTCCTGAGGGGTTATGATTTTTATCAGTGAATGTTTGGGAGGTGTTCTGACGGATCTTCAGCCCAAAATGTAATGGGTATGAAGATGACTTGGCCACGTCCCTGAGATAATTCTGTGTTCATTTGAGTTCCATGTTCTCAAGGCTGGGACCAAGCCACGCTGGTGTTTGCTAAATGTTGAAAAATAAAAGTGGCAGTACTAGAAATCACAGAATAGTGCTTTTTCCTCTGGAACCCACTGGTTTCCTGTGTGCATTTGTCCTCACTTTGACAAAATCTGACACAGGATTTGAATCACCAAATACAGATGAAGATACAGCTTTTCACTGGAAGCTCCTTGCACAAAATGCTGCTCTACAAAATCAAAATAATATAGTCCTTTTATTTCTTTAGTCTATTGCACAGTATCTTCAAGAGGTGTTTGGAGTTTCCAGTCATTACCCTTATGGACTGCACAGTGACAGCCCCAAAGAGAAAGAACTGCTCAGAGAAGGAGGGGGAGATTCGGGAGCCCAGCATTCTGCTGCTCTCACCCCATTTTCCTTTCACATCGACTTACTCACTCGTGGATTAAAAATCCTCTGATCCAAAATGTTCTAAAAAAATTTGGTTTAGAAATCTGTATTAGAATACAAGCTCTCACTTGAATAAACGCACTGGAAGAAGAAAACATTTTCATATTCATTTGGGGCAACATTAAGCACAGATAACTTATCCATGTCTAATTTTATGTGACTTTGTTCTCTGCGCATAAATTCGAAGTTTAGGGAAAAAAAGACCAGAGACAATTAGGAACAATTATTGTCATAACTAAATGATATAAACTTTATATTAAGGTCTGAGGTGACTCATCCTCCTACTGAATATTCCACAGAACATGCTCTCTTAGGCCGATATCTATGTATAACTTGTTAAATGGCTATGGCTTAATTGTTAAGGGTTAATTGTTAATGAATTAGCAAAAAAAGTCTTTCTGTCTCCTTTAAGAGAGAAAATAGCTCTGTTTCAAGAACAAAGAAATTCAAAGAAACTCAGTTTTATAAGTAGGAGGAAGATAATTTTTTAAAAAAGAAAAAGGTTTGTTTAGAATCTCAGTATGAGTAGAATCTTCTTTTATGAAAAAAAAGAAATTTTACTAACAGCTCAACCAAACTAAAGGGTAAAATCTGGGGTCCAGTGAAGGAATGATGTTCAAATGGCTAAGGGGGAGGATTTTAGTTCTGACTTGGGCAGACTGGAAGTTGGTAGGATCACGACTTTTTGGAGAATTAGGCATAAGGACCTGGACTAAGAACAGGGTAAACTAGAGTGATCAGCAGGAGGGCGGAGGGTAATTTTGCTAGAATTTGCTTTCCCCCTGTAAGACTAATTATGCGGAGTTTATGCCTTTATTTATCCAGTATAATTTTAGAAAAGTAGGTTTTACGGCCCTGAAGACAACGGCCCAGAGAACAGAAAGGGAGCAGGGCCTGAAGGAGGGTGCAGGAGAGAGGAGAGAGTATGTCACTGAACAGAATATGCAGATTCTCAGGTTCCTCAGAACCCTAAAATTATTAACATGCATAAAAAAAAGTGCCCAACCTCGAATTCCAAGTTCCGAGCACACCCACCCGGGCTAGCACATACACACAGGCTGAAGAGCCGACAAGCAGGTGACGGTCCTGATGACAAACTAAGAAGTCATTTACAAGGTAATATTTTGGAGCACAAAGACCCACATAAAAGAGCCTAAATTAGTCACACACTGTCTGTGGGAATATAAACTGGTATGACGTTTCTGGAGGGCAGTTTGGCATTATGTCTCAAACTCTTAAATCGATCCAGCAGTCCCAATCCAGGAATTGAAGCCAAAGCTGTGGTTCTCAAATATGATTGTACACATAATCTCCTAGGAGTGCTTGTTTAAAATCTGCCGATTCCGAGGCTTCTTCCCCCAGGAATGTGTACGAATTGACATTTTAAAGCAAGCTGTCCTCTTGATTTTCATACTGTTTAACAAACAGGTTGTCAAAGAGATAATAATAATAATAAAAGAGGGAAAGGCCGTAAATAGACAGAAATATCTTAGTTGTAAGATTCCTTAAAATTGAAGGAAATTAGAAAATCTGTCATTCCACCTATCTGAACCTCAGTTTCCTTGTCTTTGCAATAAAAGTACATACCCAATGGTGCTATTGTGAAATTAAATAAAAAGATACACATAAATGGCTTAGACGAGTGACACATAAAGACCAATAAATGTTAACTATTGTTAATGCAATATTGAGTGAAAAAGTCATTTTAATGATAGAATGTAAAATATGATCCAATTTTTGAAATATTATTTATATACACATGTATATAAGTACATACAGAGATGTCTGAACGCATGTTCAAATATTAACAGTGATAATTTCTTCACAGTGGAATTTTGATGGACTTTTCCTCTCTGCAATTTTGAATATCGTTTTCCTTGTTTTACAATTAACATTTTTCCTTTTTCCTACAAAATATAATATTTAAGTTCAAAAATATATAGTTCACATTACATTTGCATAAAACTTCCATTTACAGAAAATTTTCACATGTATTATCTTTTGAACTTCATACAGCCCTTATGTATGAAAAAGGACATGTCTTATTATTCCTATTTTACAGATGAGGAAACTGAGGAAAAGTGGTTTACTTGAAGTTACCCATACACAGCTAAATCCACACTTGCAGATTCAAATCTCAAACCCAAGTTTTTTGAGTCCAATATCACCAATACCTTCTACTATTGCATGATGTTTCCTCACGGATCCTGGCCATAATTTTTCAAAAGAAATGGGATTTCAGTTTTACAAGTTTCTATTTTTCATGTATCCACCCAACTTATTAAAAAAAATGCTAAGCACTTGATAAAATTGAGATAAATTGAACATTAAAAAGGTTGATATGAGAACATACGTAAGTCAGGAAATAAAATTAGGTCTGCTAGAAGCCTTAACCATCTCATGTGTCATGAGCTTTGGTTACTAGGTAATCCTCTAAATATAGGACTGTTAAAAGTTAACAGAAATTTCATGAGCAAGGAAAATGAGCTGATAATTATGTAGAATGTGGACTGTCAACTGGACGGCTCTGAGTTCCCGTAAGTTTTTCACCTCCCAGCCATCTAGCCCAGGCATCTGACCGAGTTCACCGCCAAGCAGCCTTGGCTTTGGACCACGCCTGGAGTCAGAAAGGCTCCTAAGGTGGCCCCGATTTCTCAGGGTCGCAGTGTGGCCGTCGCTGCGGCGACCGGATGAAAGGGAAGCGGCGTCTGTGCCGTGGAACCGCGTCGCCCTCTACTGGCAGGAAAAAAGTACGGCCTGGAAGACCCGCTCCTGGGAGGTGCTGAGTCAGCGCTAATCACAGGCCGCCTGTCTGGGCGCTGCCAGAAGCTCACTGGCTGCTATTCTTCAGCAGATCAAGGGACACTCTTTAGGTTTGACAGGGAAGGCTCTTTGCTGGTCCCAAACTGTAGCTTTAGTCCTAATAATTCTCACCATCAAGGATTTGAATTCTCCAGCTGAAATAATTTTATGCAACTCAGCTCTCCTTCTATTTAATAAGGGCATTTTAACAAGGGAGGATTTGGAAGCAGCACATAATACAAGTAGAAAGTCTACAGCGCACAACTCCAAGATCCAAGACCGTGCTCTGACATCACAGTTGAAGAGAGAATGCAGCTCAGGTCCCACCGAGGTTTGCATAATTAAAAGCCCACTCCCCTAAGTCAGTCTGTCTCAGAGATCTGCTCCGTTTGTGGTGGTGGATCTCTCATATGATCAACGATATGTACGTACATTACATTTTCATTAATCCAGTATATGTTGTCTACTCTAGACCACATTTTAATAAATACAGCTTTTATGGGTTGGGTGCTCTTACAGTACCCTGAATTTATAGACGACACCTGGTCTCCTTTAATTTAGTTGTAAACTCTCCTGGGTAAAAAAAAGGAGTGCAGAGAAAAAAAGAAAAATGTAAGAGGTAAAATGTTAATAACAGGTTGAACACAAGAGAAATAAAAAGAACTCAATTTTTCCTACCATTGAGAGAAAGCCATGACCCCATAAATTACAAATACAAAGTCATTGGCAGTGACTTTGCTATTTTCCCATAAAAAGCCTATTTTTGGCCGGGAGCGGTGGCTCAAGCCTGTAATCCTAGCACTCTGGGAGGCTGAGGCCGGCGGATTATTTGAGCTCAGGAGTTCGAGACCAGCCTGAGCAAGAGTGAGACCCTGTCTCTACTAAAAAAAATAGAAAGAAATTAGTCGGACAACTAAAAATATATGGAAAAAATTAGCCGGGCATGGTGGTGCATGCCTGTAGTCCCAGCTACTTGGGAGGCTGAGGCAGGAGGATTGCCTGAGCCCAGGAGTTTGAGGTTGCTGTGAGCTAGGGTGACGCCATGGCACTCTAGCCAGGGCAACAGAGTGAGACTGTGTCTAAAAAAAAAAAAAAGAAAGCCTATTTCCTTATTTTCCCCCATCCTGCAATAGAACATCAGAGCCAATCACTCTTGCCAGGTATAAAAACACAAGTTTGTGCATAACTACAACAACCATTCCTCCCCTCCAAAAAATTTCAAAACAAAACTCCAATTCATGTGACAGGATAAAACTACCACAAAACTGTGGGCAGCGATTAAGAAGTTGGCTGCGGGGGAGCACTCCTAATGACTGTTTAGCCAATTGGATAACTGAGTTTGGAAACAGGATGTTGTTATATTTCCAGGTATTCAAATACCACCTTCTTGAATGACAGCATTTTCTTCTTTGTATTGCACTGTATTTTCTTAACTGTGGCAGTGTGTTGTAAAAATATGGTAGAGATAAATGTAGACAAATTGAATATGACAAATATTTATTGAGCATCTACTTTGTCCCAGGAACTGTGCTGGTCCAAAGAAATATGGTGGTGAACAGCACAGACTTGTTCCTCCTCATAGTAACACACCTGTAGTGGAAACCCCCCAAGATCATGTACTGGGAGCTAAAGGAGACAAAGGAGGGACACCTAGCTCAGTCTTAAGAGGCATCAGGCAAGGATTTCCAAATGAACTGTGATCTAAGCTCAAATCTGAACAAAGAGTATGAGTTAGCAAGGGGTGAAGAAAGGTTAAGACTATTCAAGGCAGATAAGTAAAACAACCAAGGCTTACAGGCAAGTGAAAGTGTCTCGTGTTCTGGGACCTGTTACTACAGGTTGAGTGTGGCTGAAGCACAGGTTTAGAGAGGAGAATGTCCAGAGAGAATGAGAAAAGAAAGAAAGGCCAGATCATAAATCATCTTCCATGCTGTGGTATTGATTTGTACTTTATTCTGAAAGCAATGAGAAGTAGTATGCCTTCAAAGGAGCCAGAATTTGATTATATTAGATTGCAGAGCAATTTAGGCACCAGGGAGTTATTGGAAACAGTTGGGCAATCCATTGGCATTTACTGGAGTTCCACAGCTGGGTGTGGGCCAGGAAAGAGAGGGCAGAGCCCCCCCACCACAACTGCCGCCCAGGCTGGCTGCGGGCAACCAAAGCCGTCCCTCCCCAAAGAGCAACATCAAAGTCTTAAATCTGTCGGAGGAGAAAAAAAGACTTCACCAAAATAATCCAGTGTGTTGCTAAACAAGTAAACAAGCAAATAACGATAACATGCCCATAAGGAGGGGTCATGTGAGCACATAGAGTTGCTAAAAGGCAAAGCTTCATGACAATGGATTTGGTCATGATTTCTTAGCTAGGACACCAAAGGCATAGACAGCAAAAGAAAAAATGGACAAATTGAACTTCATGAAAATTTTAAAATTTTGTGATCAAAACACACGGTGTAGAGAGCAAAAAGGCAACCCCCAGAGTGGGAGAAAATATTGGCAAATGGTGTATCTGACAAGGGATTGCTGAAAGACATCCAGAATACACGGAGAACTGCCATAACTCGGCAACAAAACCCAAACAACCCAATGCAAAAATGGGCAGAGGACTTGAATAGACATTTGAAACGAAGAAAACATACAAATGCGCACTAAGCAAATGAAAAGATGCTCGACATTACTAATCATGAGGGCAGTGCAAACTAAAAACAACAAAGTAACAAATATTGGTGAGGACATGGCGTAATTGGAACTCTTACGCACTTTTGGTAGGAATGTAAAATGGTGTGGCCCCTGTGGAAGACAGTATAATGGTTCCTCAAAAAATGAAAAATAGAATCCCACATGACCCAGCAATTCCACTTTGGGCTTTATGCCCAAAAGATTTGAAAGCAGGGTCTCAAAGAGACATTTTAACCCATGTTCATAGCAGTTTTATTCACGATGACTAAAACGCAGAAGCAAACCAAGCGTTCATCAGCAGATGACCGGATAAACAAAATGTGTTACTACGTACGATGGAATATGAGTCACTATATCAGCCTTAGAAAGGAAGGACTTTCTGACACGTGCTGCAACGCGGAAGAACCTTGAGGGTATAATTCTAAGTGAAATAAGTCGCTCACAAAAAGTCAAATACTGTACGATTCCACCTGAGGTACTTAAAAGAGTGAAAATCATTGAGACAGCAAATAGAACGGTGGTTTCCAGGGGCTGGGAGGAACAGGGATGAAGAGTTATTGTTTAATGGGTATGGAGTGTCTGAGGACTAAATTACAACACATTTCATTTAACGATCTTAATTCCCTTTATTTGCAATTCTAGAATTGCAGAACACTTTGTTTTATAAAGTAGAATGTGTATTCTGATAAACTGAGCAGGGAGGTTGGCTATACAGGGCTGAAGAAAGCAGAAACAAAGAACAAAAAGTGCTTTGGTCATTTCAAAGATACTTTCCTTGTGAGACAATGTGAACTAAAATAAAATCTTTTAAGTGCCTCCCCCAGCTGACTGAATGGACGCCCTCTTGGCCAAAGAGACCCCAGAAATACCCTAAAGCCGAGTCATGCCTTGTCATGTCCCCTTCCCTTCTTAGAGATCCTTCCTGATTCATTTACAGGCTTCAGGCTACACAAGGCAAAGCTTAAACCACACCTGCAGGTCGTCAATTTACTTAACGGACCATGTGAGTCTGGGTATATGTCTGGTAGCTTGTCTCTGATTAACAGACTTCCTTATCCTAATTTAAAACATTCCAAACCTTTAGACAAAACTTCATTTCATTAACCAATTACGAATCAAAGAATCGTTAAGTCCACTTACAACCTGTAGTTCCCCACTTCGAGACTCCCTGCTTTTTTGGGCCAAACCAATGTACGCCTTCCATGTACTGATTTGTGACTTTACGTGTAATTCCTGTCTCCCTGAAATGTATGAAGCCAAACTGTCACCCAGCCACAGCAAGAACACTTGCTCAAGCTTTCTCGGGCGTGGCTCCAGGCCATGGCTGCACATAGTCAGTTCAGAATAAAGCTCTTTAAATTATTTTACAGAGTTTGGGTTCTTGGCCATTGACAACAGTACCATGGAAACAGAACAGCAGAAATATAACTGATTGTTTGACATGGTTACTTCAGGTCACTTTTTTGTAAGGATTAAGAAAGGGAACTTCACTATCATGCTGACTGGGACTGACCTGTTTAGGACTTTGGCTACTATCTCTCATTCCCCCGATTTCTCAGAAGGGCAGGTAAGCAGCTTAGTTTGGTTTGGCGATGTGGAAAGTTAGCGTGAGTGACTCCATTCTGCTTTGGTGTGTTGGGCCTGGTGCAGGAGCTCAGTCCAAACCAATGGCCCCTAGTAGATTTTGTTTAACAAGTGTTTCAGTTTTCCAAGATGAAAATGGTTAAGTCCACCCAAAGAGGGACAGGAAGCCTCATGTGTAGCAAAATGCTGTTTATTTTGAGCATCTGGGTGCAGATGGGTGGAGGCAAAAAAGTATCCACCCGGAGGGAGGGGAAAGCCTTGAATTTTATAGAGGGTTTTTTTGCTGGGGGGCAGTGAGTACCACCTGCAGAGAGAAGGGAGGGGGTAGCTGCGGCTGCAGCTGTCTGTGGTCAGAGTTGGATTTATAACCTGGGACTCTCCAGACTCCTGCAGCTTTTGTTTCACAGGCTTTAATGATAATTTTGGGGTTCCCACCCAGAACGAACCTAATAGAAAAGAGTTCTGAAGATGGATGGTGGTGATTGTTGCACAACATTATACGCTTAAAATGAACTGTACGCTTAAAATGATTGAGATGGTAAAGTTTATGTTATGTGTATTTTACCACAATAAAAAAATAGGGGAAAAAAAGACATAAGGAGACATAAGATCTCTCCCCCCCACCCACCCACCCCCCACCATGTCAGGATGCAGTGAGGAGACAGCTATCTGTAAACCAGGAAGCTGGTCTTCAACGGACACTGGATCTGCCAACATCTTGGTCTGGGACTTCCCAGACTCCAGAACTGTGAGAAATAAATGCTTGTTGTTTAAGCCAAGAAAAGAAAAAACAAAAACAACAACAAAGGAAGTTGTCCTGGCTGAAAGCAATTGACCACAAATGTTAATTCAAATCCTCGTAAAAAAACCACAGAGCATCAGCAAAGGCAACTGTGATTGTGCTATAATAAGGAATATGCTGTGTATCTGGTCTTCACCCCTGGTTTCTGGCACAGAGCTTCCAAGACGCTTGTCATCTCTGGAGTGCTAAGAATGTCTTTTCATGTGTTAATGAGATGCCTAGTGGCTAAAGCCCTGAGATCACTTAAGGATGGGGCTTATTGCCAGAGGAAACAACTATGTGATTAGAGGGTTGGAAGTTTCTTTCCACCCCCTGATCTCTGGGGAGAGGAAAGGGGCTGGAGATTGAGCTAATCACCACTGGCCAATGATATCATCAATCATGCCTGTGTGATGAAGCCTCCATTAAAACCCTGAGCAGTGTGGTGTTTAGAGTCTCTGGATTGGCGGATGCAGACACCGGCCACCAGAGGGCAGCACACCCCGACTCCACAGGACAGAAGCTTCTGTGCTCAGGACCCTTCTGGACCTCGCCCTGCGTATCTCTTCATCTGTTCATTTGTATACTTTAAAATATCCTTTATAATACGCCAGTAATAGTAAGTGAACTTTTCCTGAGCTCTATGAGCTATTCTCACGAATTATCGTACCTGAGGAAGGGGTCGCGGGAACCCCTGGTTTATAGCCAGTTGGTCGGAAGTATCCACAGGTTTCATGTTCCTGGATTCAGCCAACCTTGGTGCGAACAACAACATATAACAATACGCCGATTTTTAAAATACAAATAAAAACACAGTGTGACAACTATCTACATAGTGTTTACACTGTATTAGGTATTACAAGTAATCCAGAGAGAGTTGAAAATACACAGGAGGATGTGCATAGGTTATTTGTAAATACGACACCATTTTATATAATGGACTTGAGCATCCATGGATTTTGGTATCTACGGTAGGTCCTGGAACTAATCTCCCGCGGGGCACGACTATACAGGATGCCCAGTCTGCAACTGGCGTCTGAAGTGGGGCGCCGTCCGTGGGACTGAGGATGTAACCTGTGGGGTCTGCACTCACTCCAGTTAGCATCAAGATAGAATTGTAAGACAACTGGTTGTTGTCCACAGAAAACTGGAGAATATTTTGGTGTGGAAAACCCATATATTTGGTGTCAGAAGTATTGTGTGAGAATAGAGTAGAAATGGTTTTTCCTTTTAGTAATTATGGCTTTATAAAAGAAAATTTAAATACATAGTTTTTCTCCTTTCTTCTCTTACTGATTTAAAAAGTAATTATTCACCTGCAATCCTAGCACTCTGGGAGGTTGAGGTAGGAGGATCACTTGAGCTCAGCAGTTTGAGACCAACCCGAGCAATAGTGAGACCCCCATCTCTACTAAAAATAGAAAAATTAGCTGGGCATCATGGCACACACCTGTGTCCCAGCTACTCAGGAGGCTGAGGCAGGAGGATTGCTTGAGCCCAGGAGTTTGAGGTTGCTGTGAGCTAGGCCGACGCCACTGCACTCTACCTGGGACAACAGAGCAAGACTCTGTCTCAAAAATAAAATATAAAATAAAATTTTAGAAAATTAAAAGTAATAATTGTTACAAAATCATATGTATATGATATATTGTTGGGCCTGTGTTAGAAGTGTGTGTAATATATGTAATATATTTATCAATTACAGCACAAAGCAGATGGAGGAAACAAAGCTGTACTGGGATAAAAAAATTACTACAGATGGTGGAATTATAATAATAACAATGTATTATTACACTTATTAATATATGTAACAAACATAACCGTAACACCAAAGAAAGGGAATAGAAATATAGCTATAGAGGAGCCACATTTCTAGATATGACTGGAATGAAGCTAGTAAAAGTCTGAAGCTGATTCTGATACATTAAGATGTATACATTAAACCCTGGAGCGACCACTAATAAAATACAGCACCCCCATCCATGGGTATCCATTCCACGACCTCCAGTAGATGCCCGAAACTGCAGATAGCACAGGTTCAATACTCTACACACACACTAAGTTTTTCTGCAATAATGGGCTGAGAGCATATACAACACGGATATGATGGACAAGGGGGTGATTACTGTCCTGGGAAGGCTGGAGCGGGATGGTGTGAGATTTCACCACACTACTCAGAATGACAATTTAAAGCTTATGAATTTCTCATTTCTGGAATTTTCCATTTGGTATTTTTGGACCATGATTGACCACAGGGAACTGAAACCGCAGAAAGCAAAACCACAGATAAGAGGGGATTACTGTACCCTGAAATATAGTGAAAAAATCATTAGGGAAATCAATGCTATATTAGAAAATACTCAACGCAAGACGAAAAAGCAGCAACGTAGGAAGAGAGGTAGATAAACGACTTGAGACATAGAGAAAACGAAAAGTAAAATGGGAGATGTAAATCCACTTATATCAATAATAACATTAAATATGAATAGATTAAGCAACCCAATCAAAAGACAGATTTTTAGATTGGATGGATAAACATGACCCAACCACATGCTGTCTACAGGAGCCACACCTTAGTTTCAAAGATACAAAGAGACTGAAAGTGAAAGGATGGAAAACAGATATATCATGTAAACAACCACCACAAAAAAGCTAAAGCGCCTACACTAATAGCAGACAAAATAAACTTTAAAACAAAAAAAAAGTTATTGGACATACAGAGGGATATTTTATAATGATAGAAGGGTGCTCTATCAAGAAGATATACAATAATAAACGTATATGCACCTAATAACCGAGTACTGAAATATGTGAGGCAAAATCTGATA
Source organism: Indri indri (assembly GCA_004363605.1). Classification (NCBI taxonomy): domain Eukaryota; kingdom Metazoa; phylum Chordata; class Mammalia; order Primates; family Indriidae; genus Indri; species Indri indri. The sequence continues at coordinate 187,422 of RJWJ010000279.1, forward strand.
AAAAACGTATTAAACAGACAATTCAACAATAATATCTGGAAACTTCAGAACCCCAGTTTCAGTAACGTATAGAACAACTAGACAGAAAATCCGTAGGATATTGAAGATTTGAACAACACTATAAACCTACTAGACCCAAGAGACATGGATAGAACTCTCCAAACAACAAAAACGGTATATGCTTTCTTCTGAAGATCATATGGAACATGTTCCAGGATAGAATATATGGTAGGCCCTAAAACAAATCCCAATAAATTTCAAAGAATAAAAATAATACAGAGTATGTTCTCTGACCACAGTGGAATGAAATTAGAAATCAACGGTAGAGCCAGGTGCAATGGCTCATGCCTGTAATACTAGCACTATGGGAGGGCTGAGATGAGAGGACTGCCTGAGGCCAGGAGTTCCAGATCAGCCTGGGCAACATAGCAAGACTTGTCTCTACAAAAATTTTTAAAAATTAGCTGGGTGTGGTGGCCTCCCCCTGTAGTCCCAGCTACTTCGGAGGCTGAGGCAGGAGGATCATGTAAGCCCAGGAATGCAAGGCTGCAATGAGCTATTATGACACCACTGCACTCCAGCCTGGGCAACAGAGTGAGACCTTGTCTCAAAAAAAAAAAAAAAAGTAAGAAAAAACTTGGGAAACCCACAAATAAGTGGATATTAAACAACACATTTGTAAATAAACAATAGGTCAAAAAAGAAATCAAAAAGAAAATAATAAAATGCTATGAGATAAATAAAAATGAAGACACAGCACATCAAAATTTATGAGATGTAGAGGGAAATTTATAGCTGTAAATATCTAATTAATTAGTTGTTAGAATAGTAATACTACATGAATTGATCAATAGTTCAACGTAATCCAAATCAGAATCCCAGCTGACTTCATTGTAGAAGTCAACAAGCCGATTCTAAAATTCATATGGAATTGCAACCCAGAACAGCCAAAAGAATACTGAAAAAGAAGAACAAAGTAGGACACTCGCACTTCACATTGTTGAAACTTACTAACAAGCAATAGTAATCAAGTCAGCGTGGTACTGGCCAAAAGATAAACATACAGAGCAATGGAATTGAATTGAGAGCCCAGAAGTAAACCTACACATCGATGAGCAACTGATTTACAACAAGGGTGCCAAGACTATCCAATAGCAAAAGAATAGTCTTTTCAAAAAATGATCCTGGGGCAAATAATGATGCTGGGACACCGGGACAGCTATATACAAAAGAGCGAAGTCGGACATTTAGCTCACACCACATACAGAATTAACTCACAATGTATCAAAGTCCTGAGTGTTAGAGCTAGAACCATAAAATTCTTAGAAGAAAACACAGGGATAAATCTTCATGAGCTTGTGTCTTAGTCTGTTTTGTGCTGCTCTAACAGAATAACAGACTGGGTTTTACTTGTAAAGAAAAGAGATTTATTTCTTATCGTTTTGGAGGCCAGGAAGTCCATCTGGCCGGGGCCTTCTTGCTGCATCATGCCATGGTGGAAGGCAGGAGAGAGTGCTTGAGAAAGCAAGAGGGGGCCAAATTCACTTTTATAACAACCCACTCTCGAGATAACGACCTCACTCCCACCATTGCAACGCAAGTCCCTTTGCGAGGGCAGAACCCTCATGACCTAATCACCTCTTAGAGGTCTCACCTTCGGTTGCATTGAGGATTAAGTTTCCACACACGAACTTTGGGGGACGCATCAAATCACAGCATCTTGGTTTTGGCAAAATAGCCTTAGCTATGACACCAAGAGCATGAGCAATAAAAGAGAAAATAACAAAGTGGACTTCATCAAAATTAAAAACTTTTGTGCTTCAAAGGACATCGTCAAGAAAACGAAAAGAGAACCCAAAGAATGGAAGAAAATATTTATATTATTTTATAAAGAACGTATATCCAAAATATACAAAGAACTCTTACAACTCAATAATAAAAAGACAGTTCAATTTAAAAACAAGCAAAGGATGTAAGTAGACATTTCTCCAAAGGAGACACAGGAATGAAAACCAAGCACATGAAGAGGTGGCCGACAGCTCTACTCATCAGGGAAAAGCAAATTGAAACCACTATGAGATACCACTTCTCACCACCAGGTGGCAGCCCTGCCTGCAAGGTCCCCCCATAGGCCATGACTCCAGAGTTCCAACAGGGGCTCACAAGTGCTCACACAGGAGTCCTCTTTGGCTGGGCACTTCCTGCTCTCCACAGAACTAGGCAGGCAATAAATCCAAGTGACTGGAACCCTATAAGTCATGTTTCCTGGCAGGAGGCCGAGAGGGGCTTTCTTATAGGGTCAAGCACATGGTGGCTGTTTTCTTAGGGCGATTTCTCTCCCAGAAAACTATTAATACTTACAACTCACCTACATGATATCCCTGGAGGAATGAATCTCTGTCGAGTCGTATAGTGAGCTTACCAGGTACCCCGGGCACCGGTGAACCCCAGGACTGGCCGTAGCTCCAGCTCCCCCCTCGTCAGGGAGTTTCTTAAGCTCCATCCAGTTACTTTCCGGCTTTCTTGATGTGTTCAGTCAAACGTGTTTCAATCCCACTAGAGACAAACTAGAATTCCCTCGTCCATGGTCCCACATTGCTTTTGTATGCATAACTACCTCATCGATGTCCTGTCTTTTCCAGGGCTGCAACAGGACTTTTGTGGGTCACAGGAAATTTTGGCTTTGTGGACTCCTTCCTCCATAAAAATGCTAAAAGTTGTATTTTAAAAATATTAAAATTTTGCGTTGGCATAGAGGTATTCATGTTCTTCCCCCTAAAAGTTCATTTCTTTTCCTTCTGATTTTAAAAGAAATTAAGACACGTCCGTGGGCTCCTAAACGTATCGTGGGCTGCAGGCGCTGGGCCTCCTGCGTCCCTGCGTTGGGCTGGCCCCGCCGCTCTTTGTGTTCCTACTTCCCAGTCTGAGCACGACTGAGACTCAGTGAATTTTTGTTGAAGGACGTTAATATTCTAGCCCAGCCTACTCAGAAAGTTGTTTGAGAATCGAATGCGGGAGGAGTTTCAGACACGATTTAGAAACTGTGAGCTCTGTGCTATAACACAAGAAATTCGGGGGAGGGAGACGTCCATCGGGGAATGGGATCCCAGGGTCCATCCAGAGGAGGGGGAGCACCGGGCCGCGAGGTGAGGGCCGCGGATAGGGAGAGCGGCGGGAAAGCAAAGACGATTGCGCTTCCTTCCGCGTTTGCCCGGCCTGCGCCTGCGCGGAGCCCGCCCCGGGTCGCACGGCTGCCAGGCGGTCGGCGGGACCGCGGCGCTCGCCCGGACCCCCGAGACTGCGCGGCGACCCCGGCCCGCCAGGCGGCGCTGTGCGCGCGGGGGTCCCGCCCACTCCCCGCGCCGGCGCCAGGCCCCGAGCTGTGTTCGGATTATCGCCGACGGTTTTCCCGCTCATTACCTCATGAGGGTTTTTTTTTTTCAATTAGAAGCAAAGAATGTAAAAACGAGCACGTTATCGTGGCCTTTGCCCACAGCGAGACACCGTCAGGACAGGGGGTCGGGACGTGCAAATACACCAGGAGTCCTCAGTCGCAGTCGCTGTTCACAAGTCAAATGGTCATCGTCATCGTCATGAGCCGCAGTTGACACGGGCTTTTCATTCGGTTGCCTTTGGTGAACCTCGTCTGAGTCCTGTAGATGGAAATGAGTCTGCTGGGTAATGTCGTAAATTGTGCGGACGCGGCCTGGGATGGAGTTCGTTCCCAGAGTGGTCCGGGACGTCGGTGTCAGAGGCCTCACCCCGGGCCACGCCCAGGCCCCGGCCGTCCCTCGGCGGCTCAGGACTTGCAGAGACGCCCGCCTGCGCCTCGGCCTCGCCCTCCTCCCCTGCGGAGGCTGCCAAGTCGCCGCGGCAGCGTGGGCCTTGCCATTAGGACGCGCCTGTTTCACAGCCCGGGCAGCCGTAGCGACCCACCACGGACTGGGTGACTTAAACAATAGAACTTTATGTTCTCACAATTCCGGAGGCTGGAAGTCCCAGATCAAGGTGTCAGCAACATTGTTTCCAAGGAGACATCTCTCCCTGGCACGCGGAAGGCCTGCATCCTTGCCTTCCTTCTGTGCTTGCCTGTGTCCACTCTCCTCTTATAAAGATATCAGCCAGATTAGACTAGGGCCCACCTAATGACCTTATTTTAACTTAATTGTTCTTAAAAGACATTCTGAAGTGCTGGAGTTTAGAACTTCAACATACGAATTTTGGAGGGACATAGCTCACAGCAACATCCAAATTCTTGTCCTGGTTCTCCCACTGACCGAGTTGGCGATGAGCTAACACTAAGCAAGTCACTCTCTGGGCCTCAGGCTGATTAGCTATAAAAATGATGTTGTTGGATTATGTCATTTTTGTGGTCTAAACGTCTATGATCACTATAATCAATACAAGTCTGAATTTTGCAAGACCAGGAGCAGCATGATTTCCAAACCAGTCACAAACAACAATTGTCTCTGCACATGGAAATTGGCATGTGTGTATTCATAAAAACAGCTTTCGTCAACTTAAGATCACCTTACACATACACACACAGTCAGTGCTTTACAGATAATGTCAGAACAAAGCACAGTAAAAGTGTATTTCTTCCAAGTAAATTGGTAATTTTCCCTTTATTCCATCTTTGAAGGAAAATTGCAAGTAGTCAGTCTCCTGGCAGTTCCTAGTCAAAAATCTCTTGTGTGAGTTCTGGTCTGTGCTGTGATATCTCCTTGCATGGACTGTGAAGGCTCTTGGACTGTCAAGGCTCAACTCAAATGTGACCTCCTCTGTAAAACCTTCCTGACCTCCCCAGAGAGAGTTCTCTGTGCTTCACTTTGCCTGTACAGCACATGGTATACTTTTCTGTACTAATCAGTAGCACCGGACAGCAATACTAACTGGCAAGGCCTCTGCCATTGTTCTTCCTGAATCCTCCAAAATTCTTCACTTAGCAGGACTCCTGCAGCCACGATACCGATACACGTGCATCCGGCCCAGACCCGCCTCGGTGATGAAGAACCATCGGTGATCACTCAGGGCCGCGTGCTTCCTCTGTCCCGGAGGCTAGCCTGGTATTTTCTCAGAATGTGTCGAGGAGATTCCTTGAAAGGTAGGACAATACTCACAAATGCCCTTCTCCAAGAACACTGGTAAGTATAACAATGGGACCAGCATAGATTCATTACCAGGGGGTCAAATTAAAAACACAGAGGCCTCATTCTATCCTCTCCTTCTCCCTGGGTGTCTGACCTAAAGAACAGCCGAGACGTCGAGCAAACCCAGATGCACACCTTGTCCTTCTCCCTTGAGCACCCTCCATGCCGATACTCCCACCTGACTGAGAAGACGTATCGGGAATGGGCCCTACATCTGGCTCTGTGTGGTTTTCGCATTTCTCACGGACGAGGCCGAGCTGCGACTCAGTCAGGTGTGTGTGTTTGTGATAATTAGGAAAGGCCACACTGCAGAGACAGGGGACTGGCCCAGAAGACAAATTACGAGAAGCCAGAAGCCCAAGAACTGGCAGCAGAACATTCTCTAAGGGATGAACTGTTGGCCAGCAACTAACGGTGTGACTGCAAGCAAATCAGTAACTTCTCACGGGTCGAACTCCGTGATCTCCAAGATGTCTCCTCCAGCCCCAGCAGCCTGTCCTACTAACCCATCCCAGGCAGGTTTTCCCGAAGAGAAATTTTCAAGAGAATGGATAGGGAAAGAAGGTTAGGTAGGGAACTACAGCTGACTGCTTTCTCTTGATGAAAAGGAACCAAATTCACAGCAAATTATCCTACCAACTGACTTGGAAAAGACACATAGACGTGAGAACACATATTTATTTATTTACATTTCAGCTTTTAGCTACTGAACACTCTTGTCTGTTTCAGTTAAATAGAAGGCTGAGTTTGCCTAACTGCTGAATGTGCTTAATAGGCTGACGCAAGAATAAAAGATATAACAGATATCTCTATAATATATCACTTTTATTCTGAATTTAATCACACATTTTGAATAAGTACAACTGTAAGACATTTCGAGGCTAAATTCATAGAACAGTAGCATATTAAAATGAAATTAAAATGGAATCATTTATCTTTGACAGCTAAATTCAATAACTTGAGTCTTAGATTTAGTTCAGAAGCTGCCATTGCCAAGAATTTTTAAGCATTGCACTGTGGGTCAATTGAGGAAAAATTGTGAGCCAGGAAGCTTATCCCTGCTCCCCCTCCCTCTTCCATGCATGCCACGCCCTTCCTCCTGGCAGCCTGGCTCCAAGCCCCCGTCCGGGCACCCAGGCCCTCGTTTTGCCCCTCACCTGCCAAGGTTCCCTTCCCTTCCACCATTTCTCCACCTATTGTAATTCCCAAGCCAGCTTTGCTTTCCCCAAAACATCCAATTCCCCAGCTATTCTTCCATCCTACTTTCGTTGAAACTAGGCTGCCCTGTCCTCCATTGTCCAAGGGCTGCGTTCTGGAGAATCCGAGGTCTATTGCGGTGGCCTCCTAACAATCAAAGTCTCTTACAGTGCATCTGCAGAAAGAGACTGCGACAGCAAAGGAGGCCCGTCCTGGGCAGACCGCCCTAGAGCATGCAGGGCAGTTCCTGGAGGCCACCTTGAAAGGATTAGTAATGAACAGGAGTGGTTTCAGAGGAGAATACTCTGACATGTGCTCACTGATACGAACAAATGCTGACAGTCATTAGGGTAGTGAGCATTAAGAACTTGGGGGCGGGGGTGGTGTGGGTATTGGGGGGTGCTCAGTGGCTCATGCCTGTAATGCTAGCACTCTGGGAGGCTGAGGCAGGAGGATTGCTTGAGGCCAGAAGTTCTAGACCAGCCTGATGGAGAGTGAGACCCCGTCTCCACAAAAAAGAGAAGAATTAGCCGGGCATGGTGGCATGCCCCTGTAGTCCCAGCTACTCAGGAAGCTAAGGCAGGAGAATCACTTAAGCCTAGGACTGTGAGGCTGCAGTGGGCTATGGTGACACCAGTTCACTCTACCAGGGCTACAGAGCCAGACTGTCTCACAAAAAAAAAAAAAAAAAAAAAAACTTGGGGGGAAGGGGGAAATGGGAAGAAGTTGACCTAAGGGTACAAAGTTGCAGTTAGACAGGAGGAATAGGTTTTCAAGCTCTGCACAGCAAAGTGACCACAGTTACTAATGCATTATATATTTCAAAATTCCTAAAAGAATAGATTTTAAATGGTCTCACTACAAAAAAATGGTAAGTAAGTGAGGTGATGGATATGTTAATTAGCTTGATACGATCTTTCCACAATGTATGCATATATCAAACCATCATTGCACTCCATCAATATATAACATTATTATTGCCAGTTAAAAATAAAAATGTAAATTTAAAAAAAGAAAACTTGTCATCTAAGAAAAAACTCCAGGAATTAGAAATGTTTAACATGGAAGAGCCTTAGGAAAACAAGTATCACACAAGACATAGCCGATTTGTTGTTTTGTCCTCAGAGGGTGAAATATGAAGAATATTTAAAAGTTACAGAAAAGCAGATTTTAACTCCCTGTAAGAAAAATCTCCTGAAAGGTAGAAGTGTTTGTTAATGGAATAAGCTAGTCTGTAAGTCAGAAGCTTGCATTTTGCTGAAGATGGTCGAGTAGAAGCTAACGAGTCATCTGGAGGAATTATTCTGAAAGAGAGAAATTTGTCCAATAATCATTCGTTGGCCACTTTCCGTGGCCAAGTACTGGGCGAGGTTCTGGGGAGATGAAGCTGAGTAGGTTACGGTCTTAGTCGGACAGGAAAAAGACATCAGCGGGTACAAGAAAATAAGACTAAACTCACTTCTTACATACTAAAAGTTTTCAGCACCAGTCCCCACCTGGCTACATTCCAGAAATTAGCCTCCTTTAAATTAGGGTCTCTGCAGTGATTTCTCAGTCTCCTAGGGCAAAGCATTCTTATCTGGCCAAGAAGGGAACGGGGGCGCAAGGACAGAAAACCATGACAAACGGTCATTGCAAAGCGAGCTACAGAACTACAGTCGCAGCTGGAGGGAAAGCCTGTTTGGGAGCTTGTGCAGGGTTGGAGCCTGCTTGGTAGGTGAGGCCGGTCGGGAGACTTTGCGGGGGACAGAACAGGTCCAGAACGTAGGGGCTTAATAGATAGTTCTGACCCAGAACTGGGCAGGGCACCCGAATCCCAACCCTAAAAGACCTGGTTTCCCGTAGAGAACTGGGCCGAGAATGTTGGCAGTGCGGGGGGGAAGTCTGGAGGTGAGAAAGGCCCCTGTATGTGCTGAGCTGTATTAGACTGTTTGCAAGCCAAGTAGTCGTTGATTTCTCTGCGTGACTCCCAAATTCATCCCCTTTTTGTACACTCGTTAACAGGGAACCAAGCAAAAATGCGCCGACGACCCCGTCTGCTCAGGAAGGTCATGCGAGAAGAGGACGAGCCATGTGTTGAGGTCCCAGGCTAACGAGGACCAAACTGACCACAGCAGCACTGACCAGAGCCTACGTCAAGCCTGCCGCTGTTTGAGGCTCTCAGGCTGCTGTCACACGAGGTAAGACAGCTGACTGTCAGAGGAAGCCTCTGGAGTCCTTTTCTTTACACGTGAAAGTGACCCGATGAGACTCAGGGCAGTGGGACCAGCCTGTGCTGTCTGTTCCACGTTGCTGACACTCCGTGGGTGGCAGAACCTCATCACCCCTGGCCCTCTGCACGGCTGTCGCTGGCAGTTCAAACGTGAGGCTCAGAGGTCGACAGCGCCTCTGCTAGCCGTCCCCGCCGGTCCCAGCCCTGTCTCCGGGACAGAGTACGGAGGGATTCCTCCAGCAGAAGCGGCCCTGAGGCTCAGCTAGTGATCCTGAGGGGGATTTTATTTTACTGTTTGCAGCACAAACAGGATGCCACAAACTTCAAGCACAACAGAATAATAAACCTCACGGAAATGCCGAGAAGTCCTCGAGGGGGAAAAATAGCCTCAATTCCTGGGAAGAGGAAAAATTGTACTAATGTTATTACCCCAAAGAAACCACTTAGAGAAGTCAGATGATTCCCTAACTCAGAGAGATGAAAGTAAAACACCACGAACCTCGCAGCAGGCGATACTGCAACGTTGCCACCCAGGCGCTGTCTCCGGGCGGGGAGACCCCACCGGAGAAGGAAGTGGGTGGGAGGGAGAGTGAGGGAGGCACATTCATAGCAGGCGAGGACAGGGAAATGTGCATTTAACTTTAAACTGTCCTCCCCTCCCCACTGCTCCCGCCCTCCAGAGAACAGAGGGGAGGAAAATAGTCACTTTGCGGCTGTGTGTGTGTGTGTGTGTGTGTGTGTGTGTTCTCTCTCCAGCTCTGTTTATGCAATGTGCACATGTTACCTCAGGCAGTGTGTTCCAAAGCGGGTTCCCCACCACTGGTCCTTCCAGATGTCGATCTGAGATGTTAATCTGTTACTAATGGGAGGAGGGGCAGGGACGTTCTGTGACCAGACTATTCCAGAAACACCGGACTTAACAAAATTTAAATGTTTCTTCACCGCAGGGTTTCTAGGCTCCTTTAACCCTCCAGTGTGCACCGTGGCTTTCCGAAAAGGGAAATATGTGGCATTTCCCAAATGTACGCATGGTTTTTAAATAGAGATGTTGCCCAGGCTCGCCTTGAACTCCTGGGCTCCAGTGACCCTCCCGTGTAGCTGGGACTACAGGCACGTGCCGCCGTGCCCGACCTATGCGTTTCCCAAATTTAGATGAGAGGGTACTTCTCGTGGAGTGCCTTCTGGACTTAGTGTCCCAGCAAGTGCTGTCTTATGTCCTCCTATCTAATCTGTCCTTCAGTCTCGAGATCGTTCTCAAATTTGTCTTTTCCTTCCATCGCTGTCCTCCATAGTCCCAGCAGCTGCCGCCTGCCTGGGCTGCCCCGCTCAGGGCCTTCAACCCGAACCCTGTTCTGCCCACTGCTGGCCCACCTTCACCTGGACCCTCCGTCTGCCTTACCCCAAAACCAGAATGACCCCTCTTGAGAGCCAGCGTCACACGCGGCACTGTTCCGAGCACTTTCTTTCTATTAGCGCATTCGGTCCTCCCCACAACTTCATGAAGTAGGTGCACTCTTAGCATTTTCCAAATAGGAAACGAGAGACAGGGAGATGTTCGGTAACTTGCCCAAGGCCACACCGCTGATTAGCAGCAGAGCCGCAGCACGAACCCAGGCCTTCCGGCTGCAGAACCGAGACTTGCGTTCTACACTTGCGTGTAGCCACCGCCTGTGCCCCTGCAGATCCACCCCTCCGTCCGCTTGTCTGGCCTCTGCTTCCAGGCCTCGCTCATGCAGCATCGGGCTGGATGCTTCTCCCTGGGCCCTGCTCCGCTGCAAGTGGGTTAGCCGGAGCCAGACACAGGGCTCCAGCAAGCCCTGCTTGGGAGTCCGGACTTGGTCCCGAGGGCAGCCGGAGCCACTGGCAGACGGGGCAGGTGTGCGGCAGGATTAGGTCTGTACTGTGGGAACTGTCTCTAGAAAGGGTGCAGCATCGGTTGGTTTAAGCTTGACAAAATCGGAGGAGAGTAAAGAATGAGAATGAAGACTAACACAGTACCTTCGTGAGTAAATTCATTTAATTCTCACAAAACCCCTGCGAGGTCTGTGCACTATTCTCATCACCCCCGTTTTACAGATGAAGAGACTAAGGAGCAGAGAGGTTAAGGAACTAGCCCGAAGTTACCCAGCTAGAAAGTGATTTGAGTGAAGCTGTTTATTTCTAAAGTGATGCTCTCTCAATATTTCCAGATGAGCATTACTGCCTCTGCGGAGTGTTTTTGTACTACTGTCAAAACTTTCCTCTTTGCTCAGAATACTTCGTAATTGTTTTAAAATGGACCCGGAGCAGGCAGATCAGTCGCGACGAAGCTGCGAGAGGGCTCTGCAGGTGAGCCCTGTAGGTGAGCCCCCGTGGTCCTGAGGTCAGGCAGAAGCCGGGACGATGCAGACAAGTGGACAGATCTGAGGACGTCCAGGAGGGAGACTCACGGGGACCGGTGCCGATGAGGTGCGAGGAATAAGGGCGAAGGATGCACCGAAACCAAGCCCGGCGCTCGGTATGGAAAACCGGGCGCCACTCCCGGCTTCCATTGCCTCGCGTGGGACGAGTGCAGCAGCCTTCCAGACACGCCGCTGGGCTCCCAGTTCTCAGCCTGGATTCTGCCGTGCGGGCTACTGATAGCCTCATCTGTGCCCAAAGTGCAAACACGGTCAGGGAAGCAGGGTAAGGAAAAAGTCCTTGCTTAGGCGAATGAAGAGTCGACTAGGAGTATTTACAAAGCGTCCCATTATTATTTTTGTTTTTAACAGAAACCTAAGTTACCAGGAGGCATGTGTTGCATGCCAGGCACAGAGCTGAGAACGAGACGCGGTGGATGAAGACGTGGACAAACGTACCTCAAAATACGTGTCTCGAAAAACCCATTCCATCCACAGCCTGCAAGCTCAGAGACAGACGTGGTCGCCTACTTATGACTGGAAGGGGAAAGTCGTTCTCTCTGCCCTGAATATCCCCCTGTCAATGCCTGGAATCCACCGTTTGAGACTCCACAGAACCTCCAAATAGGACATCTTGGAGCTCCTATCGTCAAACACTCCAGAATTTCACATGAGGAAGCCAGGCCCAGAGAGGTTAACGGACTTGTCCAGCGTCACCCAGCTTGTTCCTGGGCCCAGATCCAGAGTCTCTGAATCCGTATGATATTCCCTCTTTAGAATCTTCTTTAGTAATCAAAATACTAGAGGGAAAGTGAGGCGACACTTTGATGTTCCTGAGACCTAGGAGTGAGTTCCTGAGAGGCTTTCTCTGTCCCCGGAAGAAGAATCGCACAGGAAGCTTCGCTTAAGAGGCCACCGACACTGCACTGTAAGAATTCCTTTCTTTGCAGCAGGCAGCTAGGATAGTGCTTCCTGGTGTTTCTGCAGGTCACAAAGGGACATTGTCTTCAGGGACACCATCGATGCCCCTGCTAACCTATTTGGGGAGCAGTCTGCAGGCCTCTGTTAAACATCCAGGAGTCCAACCACTGCCTTTGCCCAGAGAAGAGGGACCCTTAATCACTGAACCAGAAATCTCCAGCCAGGGGCATCTCTCTAGTCCGGCTCCCTGCCTTCAGATAGGGATTTATCATCCCTGATTTTACAGATAAGGGCCTGAGTCCCAAAGAGGTTAACGAACTTGCCCAAGGTCGCACAGCTGGTAATTAGAACAGTCACTTAAGGCTATTACCTACTTAGAATCCTCGTGGCATAGACTGTCGGTGCTGAGAGTGATCTTATAAATACAGTGACCATATTTTCAGAACCCAAAACTAGGACATTGAGCCTGACAAAGCCAAGTGCATTTACAGGGACGGGGAACAGGTTATTTGAATCGGTACTGCCCCAGAAAGGGGGTCTGTGCCTGTGGCCCTGAGGGATCATCCGGTCCAAGCCCCTGTGTTCACAGTTGAGGCAGCTGAAGGCGGGAGAGGCTGAATGACTTGCTGGAGGTCGTGGGCAGAAATGTTTTCTGTTTTCTCAAACTCTGAAGGTTGAGTCAACAGGGCGTGGGTGGGGGAGGACAAGAAAGGCCCATTGTTCCGGGCTGCCTTCCCTCAAACAGACGGGCCTGGCCCCAGAGTGCCTGCTTCCAGCCAGAATGGGTGCAGCTGTCCCCAGACACCAGAGCAAGAATGAAGCCAGATAAGGCTCAGGGTCTTCAGCTCTCGCCGACCTGGGCAGCCAGACAACAAGGAATTTGGAGAACCACAGGGTGCTTTTCTTCAGAAGCCCAGCACTCTGTGGAAAGTAGATGTTGTCTTCTAAGGTTTTCTTTTTTTCCCCAGAGACAGGATGTTAAAATGACAAGATATAAGCTAATGACCCCTCTGGCATTTAAATTCTAGTATAAATCAAGGCAACAAGTCACACTGACAGGTATTGGAAAAGCATCTACACAAGCCCTGTAATGAGCTAGGCACTGTAAATATTTATTATCGAATCTTCAACTTGCTCCTAACCCCTGCTTCATGTGCCGTTTGACCTCATTTTATAATTAGCAAGAGAAAGGAAGACAGAGTAAAGAATCAGTTCAAGGGCTCAGGGGAAGTCCATTTCCAGCCGCTCCTTTGGCCTGGAGGCCCCCAATCTCTCCATCAACCCTCCTTCCCCTATTAAAAAGCGCATTTCATAGTGTCCTTTTAACACTGCAGCTACCCAATTTAGGACTCCCAGCAGCAGATGGAATTCTTCCAACTGTCGGCCTAACCTCTCCTCTATGCAAATGCAGAACTACTCTGCTGATAGAGAAATTGTTTCCCGGAAAACCAATTTCCTCCTTATTGTCCTACAGGCTGCTGCGCGACACCCTGCTTTGAGGGCGGGCTCCTGGCCCGCGTATTCCGCAGAGACAGTGACATTGCAGAGAACATGTTGCTGAGCTGAGATGTAGAGACAGGTTTGAATGGGAGCTGTGTTCCTGAGTCCCAGTTTAGACACGGTTTTCCTGATGCTTATTCTCCCTTGGTCTAGTTGTTTTGCACCCTCCAAGGGCCTCAAGTTGGTGTTCTCAAAGCCTCACTGCCTACGACACACCCACTATTATCAGAATTCAACAATTATTTCATTCAATCCTTTTTTCATTCATGTCCTCTAAGTTCGTTTCCAAAGAACTGCAACCTGCCTTTCAAGCTCACTGTCCGTTCCACTGGCAAAGAGGCCAGACGGCTGGCGGAGGGCTGCACTCTCCAGTGGCTCCCAAGGCCTGTCCCAGTTAGGGCCCTTTTCTGTGTCCGCCATCCACCCAGCCTTCAATCCTGCCTTGGATGAGAGCAAGTGACAGTGAACTTGAGAAGAGATAATAAAAACCTGATCTCCCTGATAGTATCTTCTTTAATTATTTAAAGAAAGGGATGGCTTGTTTAAAACCGCTTCCTGTTCCAGTTCTTTTGTTAAAGCTCTCTTAGAGTCAGTGACAGGTTGTGGAGCTGAGAGTAGCAAGGGGCTGGCATTGTGAAGAGGGAACAGACAATGAGAAAGACGCTTTTAGACGGAAAAAGAAGGGCGATGCAAAAGACCCTTCGATTAGAAGAAAGTTATGCACGCATTTTCTTTTTCAACCAAAGAGGTCAGAAAAGACACCTTATGTATTAAAGAGCAGATCTGAGAAGGCCAAGAGAACAGACAAGTGTAACTTCTACGGCAACGTGCTGTTGCCCGTGAGTGCGGTGCACTGAGCGTGAGATTTGGAGTTGGGTCTAAGGAGCGGCTCTACCACTTCCTGGTTGTGTGACCTCAGACAAGCTGTTTAACTTACCTAACCTTCAGTTTCCTCATCTGTAAAACAGACATAATCATAGCCACCTTATAAAGGTGACTCGAGGATGAAATGAGGAGGGGGGAAAAGCATGCAAGAGCTTAGCAAGACCCTAGTACGTAGTAGATACACAATACATGGTTCTGAAAATGAATACTGCACTGAATGAATTGAGAAGAGAGAAACTCAAGGGAGTGAGTACCTGGACTGTTCCAAGGTTGTTTCTGGTGGATTTATTTCCCTGCTGGACTTTATACCCTGGAATATACGTTTGAATTCCTCGTACAAATTTAATGAATATGTACTTAATTAAGATTAGACACTGTATTCAGTGGAACCTCCGAGTCTTTTTGTTTTGTTTCATTTGTTTGTCTTGAGACAGAGTCTTGCTCTGTCACCCAGGCTGGAGTGCAGTGGGGTGATCATAGCTCACTGCAGCCTTGGACCCCTGGGCTCAAGTGATCCTCCTGCCTCAGCCTCCTGAGTAGCTGGGATGACAGGTACGTTCCACCTTGTCCAGCCCTCTGGGTCTTTTAATTAGAGGTCATAAAAGGAAATTCGAATGGAAGTTGGACACTAGGAGAGAGACACAAAAGGTGCAGGTAGAATTCACAAGCTTTCTTAGTAACTGTGAGGAGTTTGGGAATCAATTATGATCGTTTTCTAGAAGAAGTACTGAGCAGAGGGAATAGAGGAGAGAGCTGATGGAGATGAGTCTGCCTTAGCTCATTCGTGCTGCTGTAACGAAATACCTGAGATTGGGTAAATTATAAATGACAGAACTTATTTCTCACAGTCCTGGAGGCTGGGAAGTCCAAGAACAAGGCACTGGCAGGTTCGGTGACTGGTGAGGGAGTCTTACTGCTGAGTCCCCTGGAGAGCCCTCACGTGGTGAAGGTGGAAATACAGAAAGGACGGGCTCCCTCTGCTCTTTCGTAAGGGACTAATCCAATCCATGAGCTCAGAGCCCACCTGGCCTGATCACTCCTAAGGGCCCCAATCTCTTAATATGGTTGCATTAGAGATTAAGTTTCAACAGAGATTTTGGAGGGGACACAAACATTCAAACCATAGCAGGGTCTGAACTGAGAAATCAGTAATAGAAGAATAAACAAGGAGAAGGAAGGAAGAGAAACATGCTGCCAGCCTAACCAACAGCCTCCTGGCGTGAGTGTCCACTCTCGTCTCTTTCCTGGTCCTCGTGTCTGCATTTGCAATATCTACAAAGCACCTTGCTGGGTAAGACAAGGTATCGTGGAAAATAACAGGGTGATTCATTTTATTTAGTAACACTGTACAGAGCTTACTGTGTGCTAGGCACCTTTCTAAGAACCTCATAAATATTAACTTGGTTAATCTTCAAAATAACCCAATGAGATGGGTATTTTATTATCCCTGTTTTACAGATGAGGAAACCGAAGCATGATCATAACAGCTACTTTTTATTAAGTATCTATGGTGTGAGCAGAGTTTTGATGTTTCCTAAATGCAGTCCTCAGAACTCTATAAGATAGGGTTACTATTTGTCCTTCACAGAGGGAGAAATTGAAGTTCATTGACCTCGAGTTACGGAGGCGCAGGCACTATGTAGTCGAATTCCCCCGCACAGCCCTCCTGGGTCTCCGAGGCAGGCTCGTCCCCTCGGGAGGCTTAGACGGGACATGAGATAACCGCGCCTTAGGAGACAGACGTAAGTGCCGTAAAAGCGAAACAAGAATTTCCCAAGTCTCGTCCTTCCTCTCCTCTCCCATCAGCACCACCATAAAGGACCGAAGCTCCCCATCGTGCTGGGGGTGGGATGGAAGGAATCAGACTTACGGAAAAACTTACAGAGAAATTGAAGCGAGGTTCCCCCACTGCCCCAAAAGTGCCCTCAGTCCTGGAGGTTTAAGGACAGACTCTGATGTTCCATTCCACTGCTGCCACCTTCTTAACCCCTGGCCTGGCTCCCCTCGCCGCCCCGCCTTTCTCTGCCCTTGCGATTGAAAAGTCATCGTCTCTGGGAAGGGAAGGAAAGGGGAGGGTGGCTGGGTCAGCGGGGAGCCAGGGGCCCCAGGGTGGAGCTCAGAGGTCTCTCCCTGGGGAGTCTGACCCAGGCTCTGAAGGGGAAACAGCAACGTGGCTTCCAGAGCTGGCGCTGGGGACTGTCACTGGTAGGGTCCGGAGCTCTCTGCAGGTCCAGGCAGAAGGGATGGAAGAGCCTCTGGGTTGGATGGCGGTGCTCCCCCTCCCCACTCCTCCCTCTACGCCGTGGGCAGGAGCCCAGGTGTTTGGCCTGTGCTGCTTGGAGGTCTTGCCCTCTGTCCCGTGCTTCCTGAGCCGACCCATCTTCCTGGGACAGGACATGGCCTCCTCATGCCGTCCTTTCTGAGGGGGCCGGGGTAAACCTGGCCGAACAGGTTAGTGCCGGGTGGAGCCCTGCAGCCTGCCCTGCCCCAGAGCGGTCGTCACCTGGAACAGCCAGCGCCAGTGAGAGCACCGCTGTAAATCACAGCTGGCCGGCTGCGCACATGCTCTTCCCCCAGCAGGGGGGCTGAGGAGAGCCCAGACCCTTGAGTTATTCTGGGCAGGGCTGGGAGAGAGAACCTCTCAGCTGATGCTTGGGATGGATAAATTCAGATCCTGGGAGAAAAAGGCAGCACATGGCAGCAGGTGGGGAGAAAGCAGGGAGGGACCAGTCTGGGACAATTGCCTGGAATAAACACTTGTCTGCCAGGAGCTTCTCTGTGCCAGCCTGGGCCTGCTGAGCCGTCTGGGTTTAAAGGGCCAGTCGTGGGCTAACAGAGGCAAGCCGAGATCAGTCCTGCAGGAACAGATCATGGCAACGAACCTGACGTCATCACAGGGCCTGAAGACAGAGGGCAGGAGCTCGTGGGCCCAGGAAGAAGAGAGGAGATGGGAAATGCGTCCCAAGGTAGGGAAAGATCCTGGAGGAAGGCTGGAACAAGGCTAGGTGACAGTCCATTCTTAACAAAGCCTGAGTGCCTGGGGTCATCTCGGATGGTTCAGTTGACAGAACAAGACCTGAGCAGAAACCTCGGATCTGCAACCATGCGGCTGCCCTCTCAGTCCCTGGAGTGCGCGTGCTCCTGCAGCCGCCCCTGCCGGGTCTGTCCATGATCCCTCCCATATTTACCCACCTCCCAAGTGCTGTTGTTTCCTAACACAGGAAACTTGCATCCTTCTATTATTTCCACTGCTCTGAATCCAAAACTGTGAAGACAGAAAGATCTAACCAAATCAAAATCTACGCTTTACCTCATTTTACCCACTATGATGTAATCCGCCTCCTGCTTCCTGAAGGAGATTTACAAACTCCATCTCTCCTCTTCCTTTGGACACCGAGTGTTGGGAAACTGTTACCTGGATGAAAGGCCCGTTGAGGAGGGTATGATGGTGGCCCAGGAACAGCCCTGGAGGAAATGTGCCATCCAGGGCAGAACAGGACCCACTGGCTGGGGTCTGGGGAAACTGGCCCCACCCACTCCCCGCCCCACGGCCCCTGTGAGATTTTTAAATCTGGGAATGATAAACACAGGTCTCCTCTAGAAAAGTCCTTTCTTGACCAAAGCCAGAGTTAGGTGAGAATCCAGCTGGAGGAAAGAGGGAACGGTTGGCTCCGAGTCACCGGCCGGAGCAGATTGGAGCCGTTACTACTCCCCATCTCCTGCAGGGATCTCCCAGGGAGAACCAAGGCCACCCACTTTTACTGCTTACAGAAAGAGGTGGAAGGAAGGAAGGAAGGAAGGAAGGAAGGAAGGAAGGAAGGAAGGAAGGAAGGAAGGAAGGAAGGAAGGGAAGAGAAGGAAATGGAGAAGAATAAAGAGCGACAAGGCAGTGGTCATGGCGGCGTCACCTGATTATAACTTGTCTACCTTTTCTCAAGGCACAGCTTTCCCCTGAGAGTCAGACAGTTACAGATGAGCCAGGAATAGGAACTAAATACGGCCAAGGAAAAGAGGGAGGGGGCGAGTCCTGTCGAAGCCGTGGGGTCATATTCCTTTTACTTATTTCCCAGCCAAAGGCCAATTGGGAAAACTCGCCCTGGTGGCCTTTTGCTCCCATACTGGGAAATGTGTATTACTTGCTCTGCTGTCCTGGTGTTTCAGGTTTTTCTTTGTGTTTCTTCATATAAATGTGTGTTTGCGATTTCCTTGAAGGCAAGGGCCACCTGCCTGGCCTGATACATTGCACACAAGCAATTAATAAACATTTCTAGCTTGAAGACTTTCCATGGCTCCCTGGGCTCCTGTAATTTGGTTTCACAGTAGTCTCTGTTATGACATTCCTTGGCTGCTGCTCAGAATCACCACTGCTCTCTCATCTGAGAGCCAGTGACAGAAGGAGACATGGTTTCCTCGTTAAACCTTGCGGAGTCTCCTCACCTACCCAGGCAGGGAACTGCCAGCACAGGGCTGGGCACTCACATGCTCCGGGAAAAGCAACCTCAGAGTTTTTGACAGACGTTCTAGTAGAAGCAGACTAAGGACTGCACCCCCATTATTGTTCTAAAGTATTACACTAAGAAGGGAAAACCAAATATGGTGCCTGATGCCCAAAAAGGCTCCTGGAAAAGTTTTTGCTGCCAGAAACGGGTCTTTCCTTGAAGATAGACTCAGCCAATCAGAGTTCTTTCTGATGATGTAATGCTTTGCAAACAAGTGTGATTGGTGGGAAAGCTCTTAGGTATTGTGAGGGTGTAGAGTTTCCACTGCAGGGCAGGAAAAATTGTCTGTGGCTTCGTTTAAGGCTCGACTGAATTCCATTGTGCTGATATTTCCAACCAAGCTGAGCTTGTATTTGGCGCTTGTTAAAAATTGGGCAATCAAGAAACTCTTTTCCTCTGATGTCGAAAGCTGCTGATTCCTCAGTGTCCGCTGCTTCACGCTGTCCCCGCCTCGCAGCTGGACGTGCCCAGGGCGAGGCCTCAGGAGGCTGACCAGCAGGACATCCATATAGCAGAGGGTAGGAATTGACGCCTCCACAGGTCAGGCTGTAGAAAAACATCTTTTGGATGGAAAGGAAGTTAGAGAGCAGGCTGCGGGTGCCTGTATTTCCATCTGATGAATTCCTAGGCATGCGCTCGCCACAAGTCTGCTATGCACAGAGATGCAGCACTAAAAATAGCTCAGACCTTATTTCCCTCCTTCCAAACGTGTCGTCCCCAGCTCTAGTGCTTTCCTCCCCCAGACAGAGCCCCTGCCGCCTGCCAGTCTGGGCTGGAATTAGCACACCGGGGCTGTGCAACTTGGTCTCCCTGCTGGCGGGAACTGATGCTGGGACAGGTCAGCTCTATCTGCAGTTGTGTTTCTTGGTCACCTGCATCCAGGAGGCTGGGTCACCCGCCCTGGACCACATATTCAAAGGATGCCGTGGACTGACTCACTCTGTCTGTTATTTCAGCCAGCAGGCTTTTGCTGCCCTCAGCACCTCCCCGCCACACCCCACCACACCAGGCCTTTCCCTCTGGACAGTCCGCCCCACCCTCCCCTCACCCAGCTCACCTCGCCTCCAACCCTCCGGCCCTCCCATCGGCTCCTTTCTCCCAGCTTTTATCTTTGCCACCCTCTCCCCAAATATGTGGCACCTAATTATGGCTGTCTCAGACAGCGTGGGTGACTCATGAATATGTTCATGTATTTCATTCCATGTACCACCTATATTTGCTTCCCCACCCCTCATCTTAGTAGAAACAGCACTGGGCTTAGAATCAAATGCCCTTGGAATCAAAACTGGAATAATACTTATATTGCAGGGATTTTGTAAGATTAAATGAGATGATATATATACTTGGCACATAGTAGGAGCTCGGTACAGATTGCTTGTATCTGAATCCTGGAGTGTAAAGTCTTTACATATTATTCTTCACACATGTATATATATATACATATATATATATATTTTTTCTTTTTTAATCTATTTCTGTCAGCACATAGTCCCTCAAGGATAGGGACATGTAATAAATGCCAACTGACATGCCTTGATTTTTGGTATACCTTTTTGGATCAGGAATCCTTAGCAAACGTGTAACTCTGGGCATCAACAAATTACAATGACAATGAGGTAACACCATTTGATAACCAGCCCTCAGAGGTCGGGCGGCGGAGTTGGAGCTACTTTCAGTAGCGTATTCATGGCCAACCCTAGCAAAATTGCAATGGGCACATTGTGACACTCTTAGTTGTCACTGCAAAGGAAGTTTCTTCACTTATTTCCTCTTACTTTTCTGGCCTATTCTTACTTTCAGCTGACAGTCAACTAATTATTCCTACGGAGGTGCTGACTGAATAAGGTGTCAGCTCAAGACGGCTTAAGGCCCCGGCCTGGCTTGTTTTGCCTGACTGCCCGTCACCTCTGCAAAGCCTTCCAAAAGATGGAAGCCCTTCAAGGGCCCAGGGAACATTTTATGTGGGATCAGAGAGGAGCGGCAGGCAGGCAGCTCTGTTCACCCCTAAGGCTGTTGATGGCGGGGCTCAGATGTGGAGAGAGGTTTCCTGGGCTGGAGTGTGGGGGAGCCTCTGCCTCCCAACCCTGACCCTTCCGGTCCTTACTGGCATCTTCTCATCTGCTGCCAGGAGCCCAGACCACAGGATCTCGTTCACTGGGCTTCTCACGGCTTCCCAACCACGTCACTTCTCAGAAGCTTCTGGAAGGGAAACTTTCAGAAATAAGACCCTTCCAGACAACCCCTGCCACCCCCCACCTTTCTCCCTGAGTAGCAGACAAGGACGCCTCTTGTGAAAGACACCCTGGTGTTGCGGGCACAGTGCTCGTTCTTGCTGGCAGGGTACTCGCACGGGCAAAGTGAGCGCCCTGTAAATACTATGCTCCGGCACCTCGTTGCCTCACCCCGATCCCAGCTCCGCAGAGTTGCTGGGAGGGTGGATACACACAAACTTCTCATTTTTTCAATTACTTCGGGATGTTTAAAGCAAATTCCTAATCTCTGCTTTATTTGAGTCTCACGGGAGACATACTAGAATTTGGAATCTCTGACTCCTAGTCCAGAGCTTTCCCTCCGTACCACGCTGCCCAGAACATCAAACACAGCGTCCATGCACGCGGGATGCATTTAGCTAAAGAGGTACACAAGCTAGACTTTTCTTTAAAAAGTTCTCCGTGGTTTTAAAATACCTTTCAAGGAGACAAAACATGGGGTTGTGAGTTTTCACCCAAGGTAATCAATAAACGAATAACAGTAGCTTGATGGATACTATAACGTGGCCAGTCTAGGTATTTTCCTCTGTTACTTCTCCGCGTCAGTAACTGATGTCACCTGTGCACCCGAACACGGCTGTTGCCGGTAGAAAGGCGCAGGTAGAAGCGCCGCGTGGCTGTTGACACGCCTGTCTTGGGAGAGCCTTTCTCAAGCGATGTGCAAGTCCTGTTTGCAGAGCCATGTGCAGCCTCACCGAACCTGCTTTGCTTGAGGCACCGACGCCTTCAATCCACAGGCCCAGCCAGTGCAGGCCAAGTCGGGCAAGCGGAAAACTGCAGATCTCTCTGTCCCAGTCCTGGTGCTCACTGTCGCAGAGGTGAGGCCCTAGGCGACCATGTATCCCAAAGCCACCGTCTCCCTTCCTCCTTCAGCCTTGCTTAACAACGACGAGCACTTCCCTTGCTTCCTCACTGGCGCACCGGTTCTCCGTCTGGGCTGGCAGCTGTTGGAAGCCCCGCCCTTTAGTGGGGCCCCAGTCACAGTGTCTCTTGCTAGATCCTTCTCCTGAGGAGCTGGACTCTGTTCCCACTGTCCCACATTTCTTGCTGGGGTCCTGATTCAGTCGTTCCCAACACCTGGAGTAAGTGCTGCCTTCCTGACGTCAGCCACCCCACGGTCCCCACAGCCTGTCCTCGGTCTGTGTCTGCGTGGATGCCTGCGTCAGCCCGGCGTTTTCCATGCAGCCCTCACCTCTAAGCCGGACTGCGGGCTCTTCCTGCGGGCTGGGCCGGTGTCTGTTGTCTGTCTTACCCATGGCCGTTCGAATCACGCCTACTCCACCTCGCAGCCTGCCCTTTCTCGAGAGCAAGACTTGAAAGGTGCTCACGCTGAAGCAGATCACTGAAGTCCCGCTCCCAGCCCGCCCTGCATTCTTGGCTATCTGTCCTGACTGCTAATTCCCGCCTTTGCTACTGCCCAAATCTGACAGCCTCTCTTTTTCCATCCTATTTGGACCTTGGCTCTCAGCCCCAATTTCTGGCCGGCTCATCTTTCTTCCTGGGGGTCCCATTGTCTCGGGGGAGATGTCCGTGTTGCGCCTCCTGGTCCCTCAGAAATCCGCATTCCTCCCCCTGCCCAGCCCTGCCCTGTCTCAGCCCTGGCCTGACATCCGCCACTCCAGCTACGCATTGAGACCGGTTGTACTTTGACCCAGCAACAGGGGTGGGTCCCCTAACTGAAAACACCAGCGGGGAGGTGAGGACACTTTAGTCTTGACCTCAGCTTTGCCCAGTTTCTTCTTTCTTCCTCACAGCCAAGTCCATTGTTGACTGTTTTAAAACCTGTAGCTAGCATACAGCCATATATTCTGGTGTGTGTGTATTTTTAAAACTGTCCTAAATTCAATTATTTATTTTGATTTTGTTGTTGTTGTTGTTGTTGTTGAGAAAACATAATCACCACAAGTGTATGTGACAGAGACGCAACTCACCAAATATCCCGCACACTCCCCTCCATTTCCTGCAGACTCCCTCGGGCGGGCCGGTGCTGGTTCTGACCAACGACTAGGCGTCCAGGTGTCTCCTCCACCACTCTCTTCCCCCGCAGTGGCCTTGATGGCTGCATGTTGAGATGGATCCCTGATCCATCAGCTGGGAGGACGTCTTCACCGACCCACACTGGATTTTATATGAATAAGAGATACACCTTTGGTGTGTTGAGTCACTGAGTTTTTAAGGTGTGTCATCACAGTATAGCTTAACATTGCTCTAACTAATGCAATACAGAAACCTTAACCAAATGCGGGAGTTTATTCCTGCTTCTGCCACCACCCAAGAATTGCTTTGTAAATAACTTAAATTTATACAAATCATATGTGTTTACTATGGAAAATTATAAATGTAATTTATAAATGTAAATATAAATGTAATTATAAATGTAAATTATAAATTATATATGTATTTACTGTGGAAAATTATAAAATACAAATAAACAAAAAAGAAGAAAGTAAAAATCATCTATAATCCTCTTGGCCAGTGATATCTACTGTCAACAGTTTGGTGTTTATGCTTTTTCTGTGTATATAGAAATATATGACTATGTTAGATATATATGTATTTATATTTACATATTGTTATAGAACCTACTTTTTTATTTGACAAAATATCTCGTTTATTTTCCCAAAGTAATAAATATTATTCTAGAACACAGTCTTTAATCATCGCATAGCACCGCATTATGACAGCACCATAATTTACATACCGTTGGACAGTCTACTGTCTTCCTCTACCTAAATTGCTTTAGTAACATTTCTGCTTCTTTTCTACATATTTTCTCACTTCCTCTCCCACTCACAGACTGACTCTTAATCATCTACATTCATAGAATGCAAATGAGATAATACAAAAATAATAAAAGTCATGAAATTCACAATGTGATATTTTTGGATGGGGAGGGCAGAAGCAAAGTTTTTGCAAGGTGTTCATCCTCAGAATGATTATTATTGTTATTATTCTTATCTGCTCGGTAAATTTTGGTTTTTGTTCTCTGAGTGGTAGTAACTGACTTGGAGAGGGCAAAGGAGATGGCAGGGTAGGTAGCAACAGGGAGACGTTTTAGTTAGCATTGGGCGTGGCTGCAAGAAACAAAACCAGCAAGGACAATGAACTCAAAATGACAATAGCGTAAACAAAACAGACGCTAATTTCACTCCCAGGTAAAAGTCTGGAGGCGGCACGCCCATGGGCACTCCCTGGTGTATCAGAGGCTCAGGCTCCTCGTTAGTCCCCTGTGCATTCTTTCTGTTCCCAAGGTCATCTCACAAGATCTGAAATAGTTGCTTTAACTCAAGCCATGGCATCTTTATTTCACCCAGAGGAGAGGTTGTAAAGAAAGAAGAAAATTTCACTCTTTTAAAGGGCGTTTCTTTGGAAGTTGCACATACCAAGTCTGCTTAGTCACTTTGGCCACATATAGATGCAAAGGAGGCTGGGAAATGTGTCTTTATTCTGAATGTCCCTGTGCCCAGATAAAGATCTAGATGCCACTGCTATAAAAGAAGTAAAGAATGAATATTGGGAGACAACCAGGTACCTCTGCCATAAGAACCAGGTGATTTATAATTTTCAAAAGTAAATAACCCAATGCAGCCCCTGATAGAGGAGGATACTACAAAAGGAAAAATATCTGTTACCATCAATAAAATGTAATCGAACTCTCGCAATTGGCAGATGGGCTAAGAAAATACACATTCAGTTCTTTCATCCTTGCTGGATTTGTGAAATCAGCCAAGTCCTTCTGAAAGAACATGTGCTAAAGGGAAGAACAACCCATAACCTTTGAGCATCTTAATTAGCACCTGGTTTCATCGCAATGGCTCCACAGAATGCATCGGCAGCTGAGCACACGGATCCCACGGCACGCCTCGGTCTAATTCACAGGTCCCTCGAATAAAGGAAGTGAGAAGAGTAGGCTGTACATTCAGAGAAGAAAGCCGGTCGTCTTCACACTCCTAGGCCTTTGCTCTTGTTGCTTGACTGCCTAGAATCCCTCACTCCTTCTCTACGTGAAGAAATACTGCTCTTCTTTCTCATTCTTTTGGGTCCTATTCAAATATTTGCTTCCTGGCATGCCTGTTCCTTGACCCTTTAGTTTTGTGGTCTATTCATTCATCCACTCATCAAATACTGAGAGTTTATCATGCACCAGGCACTGTACTGGGCGCTGGGCAAACCCGACAAGCCCATGCCCTCAAACCACGTATGATACTAACTGGATTGGCTGCTGTCGCCTTCCCCCAAAACGTGGGGCTGCCTGACTAGACAAAGGACAGGGAGCTTCTAGAGGGCAGGAACCTGGTGTTTTAATTAGCTGATATTTACAGAGCTCTTACTATGTGCCAGGCATTGTTGGTTCTACGTGCATTGAATATATTCACTCTTATAAGTCTTATGACAATCCCCCCGGGGTTGGACTTATTATCACTGTATTTTACAGATGATGACACCGAAGCGTAGAAAGGTGAAGTGACTTGATCAAGGTCACACAGCCAGTAAGTAGTGAGGCTAAAATGGAATCCAGGGAGATTGACCACAGTGTGCAAGCTTAACCTGCGTACCACCCTTTACTGTTGCTACTGTCTTCTGTATTCCCCGTGTTGAGCAGGGTGCCTGGAACCTGGTAGGTGTTCAACAAGTGTGTGTTGAATGGAAATGAGCTAGCTTCTCAACACTGGGCAAATTATTCTCTCTTGGCCATAATTTCTACAAAGATAAAACAGACTTGGACTAGAAGACCTCTAAGATCCCTTAAAACTCAGAACTATGGAATTATAAATTATTTCCCCGTTCACATACTAAACATGTAGCTTAGGTCTGGAAAGATCTTGAGGGATCATTTGATGGAATCCTGGACTTTAGCCAGACTTCATCTGTGGTAGATAGGTGACAATTGTTTTACCTTATCAAGTCCGTTAAGATGTCCCACCTTTTTGAGGCTAAGGAGTGAAGGATTCACGGATTTTACACATAATGCACTATAGCAGATAGGATATCCAAAAAGTTACTTCATAAGGTGGAAAGGTAAATTGCTTTCCTCTGACATTGGCAATAGTTTCGTAGCAAAGAACATTTTGGTGACATTTCATTTCAATTCTAAGAGTCATTGGACTGTGTTCTTAGCTGCCAATGTACTTGTAATAGAGAGGACACCATAAGGTTTTTCTTTGGAAATTGGGCTGCTGACAACACATTACCCACAATAGGCTGCTCTAAATTGCTCTTTCAGATTACACTACGGCGTGACAGTGTTCCCCAAAGACCTAAGTGTACGGTGCCAGACTTTTGACCAAAAGGCCAGAAAATCTTCATGATCTGACCAAATGCCGTTTAGGTCATTACACTTTGGCCAGTTTTCTCCCCCCCACGGTGTCCATTGGCTGCACTAGCCTCACTGCCCAGCTCACACTGCCTGGTAATCACTGAATTGGCAGGACTGCCTTCTCCAGGGCGCGACGGCCAGAAAGTGCATGGGGTTGGGCTACACTGACCATGGGGAAGAATGCTGGTGTGTTACCAATGCTGTACCGTCTTACTTTCTCTGTAGGGCTGAAGTCCACAGGGAGCAGGAATGTGTGAGCTCGCATTTGCGGATGTAACATGCTGCATGTGGTTTGGACTAGTTGCTTGACTCTGAAAGTCCATGATGTAATGATTTACCGTTTTGCTGAGGCAAGAATTGAACACAAACACCGTGAAAGTGGTATAAAGACCATAGTGAGTCACCTTGCTGGCTGGTGAGCCTAGTCGACCGCCTAACACCTGGGGACGGCTCCGTCTGGGTACCTGATATATGACCTCCTTCAACTGTCTCAACAGCCCAGTGAGACTCTTTTTATTACCCCCATGTTACGCAAGACAGAATTATATGTTCTGGTGCAGTTCACACATTTAAAAATATTTCAAGATCTAAGAATGTGTTCTTTCCCTCAAAGGTTTATTTTGTGGGAGGAGGGGTGGGGGCAAACTTTAGGTACAGAGAGGTGAGTTCATAGCACATACATCACGTACTCCAGTGTACGAAGAACACTCTCTTGGTGAATGGATTAATTTCTTCCTTCATCCCAATCTCCACTTTCATTCCCTTCCTTCATGAACTCTTATAAATGATCCTTGTAAATGTAGTAGGCTGTGTTTTCACTGCATTTACGTCTCATTCTCTCTCTTACTTCTTAAACTCAAAACTGTGCCTTTAATACCCATCCAGGCCACTAAATGTATATCTGGCTCAGGGCTTTGAATTGCAGCATACTATTCCATAGTATGAGTTATTTTTTTGTTTTTTTGATACAGGGTCTCGCTCTGTAGCCCAGGCTGGAGTGCGGTGGTGCAATCACAGTTCGCTGCAGCCTTGAACTCCTGGCCTCAAGGGATCCTCCTGTTTCACATTCTCAGAGTGCTGGGGTTACAGGTGTGAGCCACCGAGCCTGGCCATATGCATTCTTCACATTTTAGTTAACCATTCTCCTTGCTATGGAAGCCAGGATAATTATACATATCTGATTATATGTATATATATGTTATATATATACATATATCTGATCTATATATGTGGGATTGATGTGTCATAGCACATACGTGTACTCCCTTCACCAGGTACCCCCAGATGGCTTTCCAAGTGGTTGAACCTGTTCACACTCCCACCAACAATACATAACACATTCTTGACATTATTCAGCAAAGTGTCATTTGATTCGATTCACTGACTTTCTTACGTCTTTGCAGGTTGGACGATTAATTGGAAATATTAACAAAAGAAAGGTGGGAAGCAGTTAGGTGAGTTATTACTCTCCCGGTCCCCTTTCCAGTCATTTACCTCTCCCATTGCCCTCTCCTGTCCTGTGTTCCTTATTCCCTTCAGGTAGTTCCAGAACCTGTGGGAGGAGGTTTTTTCCTCTGAACTTTCCTGCTGAACTGCTTCCTTCCTTTTCATCAGGGTTTTCACCACATTTCAACAGAATGTTCTCCCTGATCTCTGTTCTAAGTATCCCAATTCTTCCCATTTTGTCAGGTGCAATTTAAGACCTGGGTCCTCTGCGAATCCCTCGCTAATTGAGATATATATATATATATATATATATATATATATATATAAACACTTTGGGGGACTTGTGTTTGGTCAGCCTCATCCTTCCAGGAGGGCACTAATTTTGGACCACAGCTTTTATCTGATTTACACTCGCCAAGCTCCTATGGGAACATCAGAAATATGGAACAAGCAGTCTTGCCTACTATCTCTTGCCTATCTTCTGTAAGATTACAGAAAGATCTCACTAATGGAAGAAATATATAACAAGCATCACATCTGCAAAGTATATAACCAGGCAGCCTTGCAAAATCCCTCCCTCACTGGTTATACGTATCTTTATTGACTCAGATTTTACAGAGTTAAAAAGTATGAACTGGATCCCGCAGCATCTGCAGAACTCTCTGTGGGGCTTTAGCTGGTTCCCAGCAGGTGCTGTCACCATTGATCTTTCAACAGCCACCTGCTCATTACCTGAACAACCAAGGTTCCTAGCAGAAAACAATCTTTCTCCATCTCTTTCCCATAATCCAGCCACCAAAATTAATGAAATGGGAGAAATACCCTTTCCCACCACTGTTACATATACTATTTTGCATTTTCTGTTTTCACATAAAAACCCTAGATTGTAACAGGAGTTACTAATTGGTTAACCAAAAGCCACTTTCTTCTTCTTTCTTACAATCAGAACTTTGACATTATTCAGGATGGCACGGGTCTAGCTAGTCTGTCTGGCAGCTGGAGGTTCATATGACAGTTATTGCCATTAAAATGGAACCAAAGCTACTGTGCAAGCCTTTCAGGAATGCTCTTTAGAGGGAAATAGCTCAGCTGGCATGCACCGATGCCCTCATCCTTCTTCCTTTTCCTGCCTAGAATGTGGTCGTGATGCCTGGGGGTGGGGGTGAAACATGTACTGTGCTGATGTCACAAAGATGGAGACAACAGGCCCTAAGAATGGCTCAATGGAAAGACAGAAGGAGTCTGGGTCCCTGATGGCATCACAGAACTACCATAACTGCCCCGGACTGTCTTCTAGGTGCTTTGTAATGTAAGAAAAAATAAACTCTAATTGGTTCAGTCATTGTTTTCGGTGTGTTATCTATTGCATGCAGTCAAACTCAAATCCTGATTGCTGTTTGTTTGTTTTTGACAAACCTATTCTCCCACAGAGCCTTGCGCTGGTTCACAGCAGTCTGGTAGGAAAACCACTGAGCATCCCTAAGTGGAGCCCCGGGGTTCTCCGGGTCAGACCTGCAGCGCTCACTCACCGAGCTCGTGTGATCTGCCTCCCTTCACCTTAGATATCACCCGGTGGCTTAGAGGGTTGTGGCAGACGCTCTCTTCTTTCCTGGTGGACACTTCCTCCAACGGTAAAGGCAGAAAATGCCACATACTTACTTTCCTAGTGTCCTTTGCTGTGAGGATATGAACATGTGACCTAATCCTGTCCAAAGAGACCTGAAGGGAAGGCAACTGGGAAGATTCCCTAAAAAAAGGGACATGTGGCAACAAATGTCTTTTATTCTTCATTGGAAATGACGCCTAGAAATGCTGAGTCATCTGTGGCATATAACAGGGAGAGGACGGCAAGACATGGGTGGGAAGCCCTTGGGTCCTTGACAAACCTCCTGTCTCTGAACATCTGGCTCTTGTTTACGACACTTTTGAAGATATTCTGTTATTGAAAGAATTCTGATACAGAGGTGTCAGAAGAGGGCTGGCCATCCACTTCAGCGTTTCTGGGTCTCTGTCTTTAAGTCATGCTCCTCAATTCCTTAACCAGCTAGATCTGCAGGCGGCCTGCTTGGCCGTTCACGCAAACGTGCTCAGACAGGTCCGAATCTGCAAGGAGGATAGTTTAGACTTTATGCCGGGACTCCTGCTTTACATGTTCATGTAATCCCCATTTAGTATTGCAAATTTTAATATGATAACCACTGTGTGGTTTGGGGCTATTTGCTAAAATAGTAAAGTAGTTTTTGTGGTCGATGAAATAATTTGTGACCAGGTGTGGTGGCTCATGCCTGTAATCCCAGCACTTTAGGAGGCCATGGTGGGAGGATGGCTTGATCTCAAGAGTTCCAGACTAGCCTGGGCAACATAGCAAGATCATGTCTCTACAAAAAATGAAAAAATTAGCCGGGTGTGGTGGTGCACTCCTGTAGTCCCAGCTACTCTGGAGGCCGAGCCAGGGCGATCCCTTGAGCCCAGGACTTAGAGGTTTACGGTGAGCTATGATCGCACCACTGCACTCCAGCCTGGGTGACAAAGTGAGATCCTGTCTTTAAAAAAAATTTTATCACCTAACTGAAATATTTGAAAATAATTTTCAGAGTTTTTTTTTTAATTTGCAGGTTTTTAAGGAACAATCGATAGCATTCAAAGAAAATACCAAAGGATAAATATTTTATTTGCTACAGATAAGTATATTTCCACAGGCACATTCTAATACTTCTCCAGATAAGAGATTTGCTCCTAGTTAATCTGGTGGTATTAATTTGTGCCCTAGATAAGGTAGGGACGGCAGGACAGATAGGCTGAATATTTAATATTTCTATCCAGACCTTCAAGATACATGGAAATTTTAAATTGTTCTTCCTCCTCTTTCCCCACCGCAGCAGGAGTGCTGCTTAGATGGTCAGCTCTCCACTGAAGAGCAGCTCTGTCTAATTCACACAAAACACTTGACTGAAAGGTGAAGATTTCTGTCGATCATCTGAATGGTTTTGAGCTCACAGGCAAAGCATTAGAATGATTACATTTTTTACTTTTCATAGAGATTTGGGTTCCAAAAGTGGTTGGGAAATACGGTCTTTGGATTTTTTTCCAGAAGAAGATACCAGATGACCCAAAGGAAATCTCTGATTTGTTATAATTAGAGAAAGTAAACCAACATCTTTGTGGATTAGAACCACACACTGTTCCCAAGAATGTTAAGCATCCTGAATGATGAAGTGATATCCCAAGAAGAAAGACTGCTAAATAGAAATTTGGGGCTTATCTTTTAGAAGAGATTAATTTAGTAAAGAAATAGTGGGTTAGACTAGTATTCTGGGTCAGTCAGAAACCAACTCTGATCTAAGTAAGAACTAGATAAATTCCTATTACTAGAGAGCTTTGATGGATATTCAGGACACCTTTTGATTTTTACTCTATTAGCAAGAACCCTAGGGAGGCGGTGAGTAACTGGCATCCCTAACCTAACCCCTAGTAGTGACTCTGCCAGGATTAAACATGTTCGAGAGGTATGGGAGAGAAAAGAACTTTTGAGAACATCACGTGACTTCCTTAGCTGTACTCAGACCACAGGGGCACGTGAGACTGAAGAAGAGCAGTCACAGAACCAGGGCAGAAAGGCACCTGAAGAGTCAGACCATCTTAACTTTCACAAATGAGAAAACACACCAGGATCTTACAGCGATCGGCAGATTCGGAATAAAATCTCAGATCTCCTGATTCTTGCAGTACATTGTTGGCCAGAAGCTATTAAGAAAGTAAAGGGGAAAAAAGGAAATGCTGCAATTTTATGTATCGATGAGGAGTATGAATTTGCTCCTAGGAGCAAAGGAAAATGGGAATTTTCTACATGTCTCTAAATCAAAGAAAAGACTTCACCAAAAATGCCAAAATATTCCCCAAAACAACAGTCTCATCCAACAGTCCTTGGATGAGAAGGACTACTCCAAACATCATGTCATTCGCTCCTCCCTGCCTTCAGGTCCCGGCCAATAGCGTATAAAGACAAAGAGCTGGGCTACACTGGGAGTCAAAGCACAAGCAGTGTTAGGGCGTTAGTGGGCCTTCTCTGTGCCTGTGCCACGTGGGGTTAGCGGTTGCCGTGGAAGGGGATTGGGACCAGGTCTCATTTCTCCAACCTCCAAGGCAGTGTGTGAAGCTGGGACTCTAGCCATGCTCCAGACCACTTTGGCCAGGAGTCAGTGACCTTTGAGGACATGCCTGTGAACTTCACCCGGAATGAGCGGGCCAGCCTGGCCCTGTGCAGAGGGCCCTGTACAGGGAGGTGGTGCTGGAGAACTTCGCACATGTGGCTTCTCTGGCTTTTCCATTCACCAGACCCGTCCTGGTCTCCCAGCTGGAGCAAGGGAAGCGCTGAGGGGCCTCGGTCTCTGGGAGCCTGTGGACAGGGAGGCCTTCAGAGGTATCTGTCCAGGGAGTGAGACCAGAAAGGAGAAGGATTAACTCCAAAGGAACGTATGTCCAAAGTAACAAAGAGTCCCTCAAACTGACATCAGAAGGGCTGCCAGGGAACATTCCCCAGCACCTTGACCTTGGGGGCAGCCCAGAGTGGCTCCAAGGTCACTAGACAGTTAAAACAAAGTCAAAAAGGAGAGATTTCACAGATGGGTCAACCAGGCATCATGAGGCCTAAATCTGTAGAGAGCAGAAAGAAGTATGAGAAATTAGGGGAAAATGTTAGTCTGAGCACACAGCTCGCTATGGATCAGACACTTCCTAGTGGTCAGGTATCTTATGAATGTGGAAAATGCAACAGGTATTTCAGTGGGATGGCCGACTTCCACGGACATCGGAGATGTCACGCTGGCGAGAAGTCTGTCGAATGTAAAGAATGTGGAAAAGACTTCAGATATAACTGATTGGCTGTTTGGCATCAGATGAGTCACACTGGGAAGAAACCATTTAAATGTAAAGAACGTGGGAAAGCTTTAAGTTCAGAAACAGCCTCGATTGGGTATCAGAGAATGCACACTGGAGAACAGCCCTGGGGACGTGAGCATGTGGCAGGGCCTTCAGCAGCAGCTCCGTCTTCCCTCAGCACCAGAGGTGCTGCACTGGGGAGAAACTCTGTGAATGTAACGAGTGCTGGAAAACTTTCCACTGTAGCTCAAGCTTCACTGTCCATCAGCAAATGCACACTGGGGAGACACCCTGTGAATGCAAAAAGTGTGGGAAATGACTAAGCTCCAACACAGCCTTGACTCAGCATCAGCAAATTCACACAGGGGAGAAACTCTTTGAATGTAAGGAGCGTGGGAAGGCATCCCAAAATAACCCTGTTCCGCTCAAGTGAGCTCACGCTAGCAAGAGACCTTGTGAGCGTAAGGCATGCGGGGAAACCTCCAGACTGTGTGAGAGTCGTTCTGCAGCAGAAACTGCACACTCAGAGGACGCCTGTCCAAGCACAGGGCCATCCACAGTGAGGCTCAGCGTGCCTCTCCTTGTTTCTCCCTATTTCCGTGGTCTCCATCGGTGTCCTCACTGTCCTTCCTGGACTGTGGTCCTACCTAACCACGTACCTCTTTCCGCGGCGCTGCATTTGTCTGGAACGCCTGCTTCTCTCCCGTCCAGTCGTATGTTTAATTCATTCTCTTGGCTTCCATCATGAAAACTTATTCAAAATTCTCTCAGCCCTTGTCCCACTAACGTGAACTCTCTTGACAGTTGAAAAAGACCAACCCCCGCCAAAACAAAAAAACTCCAAAACTAACAAAAAACAAACAAAAACAAAAAACAGGCTCCAAAACTTACAAACATAAAAGGAAATGTAAGTTTCCAGATCCCAAGGATACACTGAGTGGGTGGAATGGGGAAGACCTACGTTAAAGAACGTCACTGTGAATTATGAAAACACCAAGCTTGACGAAGAGATCCTGAAAAGTTTCTAGAGAGAGGAAAACAAAAGATCAGAAATGAAAGTGGCATCAGATTTCTTAGCAGCAAACCTTGTTAGATAACAACGGGCCTTCAAAATTCTAAGGGAAAATAATTTCCCCCCAGGATTCTATATCCTTCAAGGGTAAGCATTGAATAAAGGTGTTTCAGACCTGTTAGATATGAAACCTTTATGTCCCACGCAGCCTTTCTCAGGTGGGCAACACTAAGCAAGTGTAAATCAGGAAATGAAAAGACAGGTATGTGGACACCCTATTACAATCTGTATATCAGAAGTCTCCAGAGTTCAAAAACAGAGGGGGCCGGGTGTGGTGGCTCACGCCTGTAATCCTAGCACTCTGGGAGGCCGAGGCGGGCGGACCGTTTGAGCTCAGGAGTTCGAGACCAGCCTGACCAAGAGTGAGACCCCGTCTCTACTAAAAATAGAAAGAAATTAATTGGACAACTAAAAATATGTAGAAAAAAAAAAATTAGCCGGGCACGGTGGCGCATGCCTGTAGTTCCAGCCTCTCGGGAGGCTGAGGCAAGAGGATTGCTTGAGCCCAGGAGTTCGAGGTTGCTGTGAGCTAGGCTGACGCCACGGCACTCTAGTCTAGGCAACAGAGCAAGACTCTGCCTCAAAAAAAAAAAAAAAAAAACCCCAGAGGGGACTGTCCATGTGGAACCATATGCACCTTGGGGGACATTATTAGTAGGGTGCAAACTTTCGAGAGACCTAGCTCAGGCGCGGTGTCCACCTGCCTACTTACTCTGCAGTTACTCTTCTCTCCTCAATTGTGGTGTGTGCCTTTGCAAAAGCCCGGGTGTATATATTCTGTGAGTCAGATGCAAGGCCCTCTTTGTCTTAAATTCATCCATCTCATATGCTGTTCCAAGTGACCTCAAACTGGGCACGGTTTTTGCAACTCCATCTAGTTATTTTTTATGATTGTAGAAGAACCTATGGTTATTTTCTGTCACCTGTGGAAATGAGGGAAGTTGTGAGTGTGTTCTGTTTTAGCATCCACTTTCGCAGGTAGCTTGATTTTGCCCATAGCAGGAAGTAGAGGGTAGGGTTAATAATACAGAACCAGGCAGACTTTGGTTTGAACCTAGGAGGGTGACCTTGGTTAAGTTACAGAAACTCTGTGTACCAATTCCCGTATCTGTAAAATGGGACGACAATCTACTTCATAGGTTTGGGTTGAGGATTAAATGTATTAATATCTGTAGAAGGGCATGGTGCATGATAAACAGTTACCTATTAGGGCTTTAGTGATGGCTAGAGTGGAAATGGTGAGGTGGGTATAGGGGAAGCGACAGAGGAAAGCCAGCTTGCTTGGCAGCTGCAGTTCTGAGAGAGAGAGAGAGAGAGAGAGAGAGAGAGAGAGAGAGAGAGAGAGAGAGAGAAACCATGCACAGATGAGCACACATTGCCCAAGTTTCAAGCAGGGACAGCTGGTGGAAATGGATGTCAGACTCTAAGTTCAAGAAGGTGAGGCCCTCTCCTCTTCTTGTTTATTGTAGGCCTTGTTTCATAATACTAGGTAAGGCAAATTGCCCTTTTCTGTTTGTTTTTATTTTGTTTTTCCAAAACTACCTAGTTACTCTCAAGTTCATTTTTTTCAATGAACTTCAGAATTTTCAGAAAAATTATCCAAATCCTGGAAATAAGACAAGGGTGGGCAGCACATCCTTTTAATGTCATGGGGGACAAAGGCCACTTTAGTTAGCATTGCAGGGAAATGTACCTAGTTCATTGTTTGCTGTTGATTAAAGATCCCAAACTTAGTGAAATTACTTGCTAAATTGTAGATTTTCATCAGGTAAAGATATAAATAATTTCTGACATGTGAAACAGATCATCTCAAAGATTTATGGCCCACTGGGCAATAGACAGTTTAAAACAAAACAAACTTGGCACTCTTATCCTAACATTTCTTTGTTAGATCACTTATATGTACTGAATTTCCAAGTGCTCTCTGAATCAGTCATAACATCTTACTGGTTTCCTCATTAATTAATGAGTTAAAGAAAACCTTTGACATGAGCTCATTTAATATTAGCTGGATAGTTGCGGTGTTACCTTCTAGAAAATTATCCATTAACACATCATGTTTTTCCTAAAAATATCTTACTGGGATTTGATTGGAAGCCATTCTGTTTACAGATTCACTTGAGGAGAATTCACATTCTTACAATAGTGAGATTTACTACCCAGAAACTAGCCTTTTTTTCTTTCCTCAGAATTTTATAGTTTCCATTTTATAGACTATACATTTTCTTTTTTTATTTCAGAATATTATGGGGGTAACAAACATTTTGGTTACATATAATGCCTTCGCCTCACCAAGCCAGGACTACAAGCATGCCTTTCCCCCATACGGTGTACTCTGTATCTCCATTAGTTGTGAGTTTACCCACCTCGACCACACCCCTCCCACCTGACCAGCACCCAGTATTACTACCATGTGAGCACCTTAGTGTTGGTCAGTTAGTACCAATATGATGGCGAGTACATGTGGTGCTTGTTTTTCCATTCTTCTGATACCTCGCTTCGAAGGATGGGCTCAAGCTCTATCCAGGATAACATAAGAGGTGCTAGTTCACCATTGTTTTTTGTAGTTGAGTAGTATTCCATGGTACACATATACCACATTTTATTAATCCACTCATGTATTGATGGGCACTTGGGCTGTTTCCACAACTTTGCAATTGTGAATTGTGCCATAAACATTCAAGTGCAGACATCTTTATTATAGAATGTCTTTTTTTCCTTTGGGTAGATGCCTAGTAGTGGGATTGCTTGATCAAATGGTATTTCTATTTTTAGCTCTTTGAGATATCTCCAAATTACTTTCCACAGGGGTTGTACTAATTTGCAGTCCCACCAGCAGTGTAAGAGTGTTCCAATCTCACATCCATACCAGCATTTGTTGTTTTGGGACTTTTTGATAAAGACCATTCTCACTGGAGTTAGGTGATATCTCATTGTGGTTTTGATTTGCATTTCCCTGATGATTAGAGATGTTGAGTACTTTTTTTATATGTTTG
This sequence comes from Indri indri, assembly GCA_004363605.1. NCBI lineage: Eukaryota > Metazoa > Chordata > Mammalia > Primates > Indriidae > Indri > Indri indri. The sequence goes on from RJWJ010000279.1 coordinate 224,143, forward strand.
CTAACTATTATTCTGTCTTCTTTTGAAAAGATTCTGTTCATGTCCTTTGCCCATTTATTGATGGGATTGTTTGATTTTTTCTTGTTAATTTTCTTAAGTTGTATATAGACTCTTGTTATCAGCCCTTTATCGGATGTGTAGAATGCAAGTATTTTCTCCCATTCTGTAGGTTATTTGCTCTAATGATAGTTTCCTTGGCTGTACAGAAGCTTTTTAATTTGATCAGGTCCTATTTATTTAGTTTTGTTGCTGCCGTGATTGCCTTTGAGATTTTCGTCATAAATTCTTTGTCTAGGCTGATGTCTATAAGAGTTTTCCCAACATTTTCTTCTAGAATTCTTATAGTTTCATGCTTTAGGTTTAAGTCCGTTATCCATAGTGAGTTGATTTTTTTGAGAGGTGAGAGTTGGGGATCCAGTTTCAGTCTTCTGCATGTGGTTATCCAGTTTTCCCAGCACAATTTACTGAATAGAGATTCTTTTCCCCAATGTATATTTTTGTCTGCTTTGTCAAAGATTAGGTGACAATATGAGGATGGTTTTATATCTGGGTTTTCAGTCCTGTTCCAAAGTAGACCACACATTTTTTGTTCAGTTTATTGGGTAGTTTATATTTTTGCTGTTAATGGGAATTGTTTCAATTTTTCCTTTCTGATTATTTTTTGGAACATAAGAAAGTTTTCTTCATGTATTTATTCTATAACCTGCCATCTTACTGAATTCTCAGATTATTTCTAATCATTTTTTTTAGTTTTTCCAGATACACAATGATATTATAATCAAATAACAATAATTTTGCTGCCCCTTTGCCAATATTTGTAGTTCTATTTTATTCTCATAAAGCACATTTGGAACAGTGTCGAATAATGGAGTGAATGGTGAGCGCTCTTGCATAACATCATCACACCTAATGTGAGGTGAAATTTCCAAAAGGCACTAGAGAAAAAGCATATTTTTAGCAAATTAGATACAAGGGAAAAGTATCTTTAGCTAGCTCAAGCTCTATTTTCACTCAGTTCCCTTCTCCTGTCAATATAGCCCAAGCTTTGAGTCCTCTGCGTATTGAAGACAGGAAGGCAGCACCATTTGATACTTACATGCCATTTGGTTATTCTATTAATCATCCCCATATATAGCAACGGCTATGTTCTCTAAATATACCTGGCATCTTTTAAAAATTGCTGCTTTGAGAGATAAAAGATGTTTTTTAATGCTGGAAGTGAACTCAGAGGAAGCGGTTGGAACAGGATGCACCCTTGCTGCAGCTCTTTCTCCCAGGGTGCCCTGTCCAGGTGCAGGGAAGGTGCAAACAGCTTTCCTCCTTCTGCCCAATGGCCTTGCTCACTGCTTTGGCCTTGCCAAGGGCAGGGCCCCCCCTATAGACTCTGTGGAGCTGCAGGCTGAATACAGAATACTTTTCTGTGCTGCTTGCCTGTGGAGCAGGCTTGTCTGTCCCAGATCACACTTGAATAGATGAAAAGAATCTGTTTTTGCCTTGGCCCGAGGCCTGCAGTGGAGGCCACAAAGGCGCTTACAGACAAACTGGAGTGAGAGGGCAGCAAAGAAAGGGGAGAGAAGGCTCAGGAAAGCTGAAGAAGAAATGAACAAGAACATTTCTAGCTGATGTAGATTAGGAGTTATTCAAATGACCCCTTTGGTCTCATTTCGAGAAATGAAAATTACAAAGAAACTAGTTACAGCCTTCTACGGTTTCACTGGAATCCTGTCCCCCAACCTCTTTAAGGAAATCTAGGTAAAAAGAAAGCTATCAGCCCTAAAGGTGGGACCCTGGGAGATGAGAAAACACATCCATGGATTTTTTTCCCCTGAAGCTCGATCCACGAATTCAGCAGTAGTAAAAAAAGTAGTAGTACTTTTTAACCAAAGTAAGAGAAATGCCGGTTCATGCATAATAACGATATCGGGAAACCTAGCAGTGATTTTTATCACTGTGCTTTGTTTGGTGGGTAATTGTGAGAACTGGTCCCTTTGTTTAAAAGTTGTCTTTGGGAATAGCTGGAAAGGCAAGTCCTTGCACTCTTTCTATTCCACTTAGAGCCAGTGAATGGGATTCTCACATCTGAGAAGTGATGGCTCCTAATGTTCCTGCCCCGAGAGCTCTGCAGGTTACAGCCCCAGAGGGTTTGGGACAGTCTGTCTGTAGTCCTCACCCAGGGTAGAGCAAGGAGTGGGGTCTGTGGGACCTAAGCTAGCGAAGAGGCTTGATGCTTCCGGGCCCCAGATGGGTTCACGTTTGCAAACATAATGCTTCAGGAGAAAAATGAATAGGCTATCAGGACTGTCATGGACTATCGGGTCTACGATTTTAACGGTGAAACCTCTTACATAACTTTTTCTACCATTTTATTTCTGCCTTTGTTTTCTGTCCGATTGTTTCTGGCCTTTGCTCATGTGTGAGACAGTGTTTCGGCATGCCTGGCACAGGGACCTACGCGCCTACAGCAACACCAACGGGGATGCATGTTAAGATGCAGACCCTCAGGCCTCCTGCCAGAACTACTGAATCAGAGTATCTGGGAGGGAGGAGAAACGTGCATATCTAATTCTCTCGTGTTTGAGAAGAACTGGAGCTCTGAGGGCACAAAGACCTGAGTTCAGCTCATGTTGTTGTTAGTTACTTACTGCGGGATGTTAGGCAAACTTTTCAGCCCTGTCTCAGTTCTCTGGGTTGCAAAGCAGGGATAATTATACCTACTTGAAACTGTTGTTGAAAATATTAAGCAACATATTTATCACTAATGTGAGAGCTTAGCATGGAGCAGAAAGTGTTCGATATGTGTTAGTGGTTCTATTTGCTTCCATTAATGGAGCAGTGACCCTGCTCCATCCCTTGCTGCTAACACATTAATGCTGTGCTATTCTCCATACCCCGCTGTCAGAGACTCCCCAGCCGCTGCGCATCAGCCTGGTTCACACCTTACGGGGTCTGTCCTTCCCTATCCCTTGACAGCCAGTCCTCCCATATGCCCCTACAAGCAAAGACGAGCAGCTGGTATGAGTGCCTGGCCCGAGGTTGCCCAGGACAACCTTCCCTGTTGCTCCCGACCACCCTGCCCCTGCCTTGGCTCCTTTCTCTGCCCACTGGCTCTGTTCTCTGGCGTCCTCGTCTGCAGCTTCATGCTACTTGGTGGCCTCGTCGGGCTCCCTTTGCTGGCTCCTGATCCTGCCTCTCTGTAACCTGCAGGCTGTCTTTATTGTGGCGTAACTCACAGCTATCTGTAAAAGACTCTCCCTCGTTCATCTCCTCTCGAACTCCTAGTGGTGTGATGAGGTCTCTGTCCCTTGTCAGGGGACAGGGATCCAAACAAACCACTCTCAATTCCCTGTGAATAGACACAGAGAGGTAGAAAACGGATTTGCTTAAAAATACTGGCCTTCTGGAGTTAGAGCTTTTGGTCCTCACTCCACTTTATGAAAGCCATTATGTTTGCTCAAATCCACTCTTTCGCCTTTCAAGGCTGAAAGGGGGTCTGTGTGAGCCTTTTCTGGAAGGAAGGTGTGCTCAGTGGGTATGCAGGAACAGTTGAGAGTGCTGTGAGCACGGCAGCTTCCAGCTCCAGGAGTTGGTTATTAGTTGCTCAAGGCTCGAAATGCTAAGTACATGCGAGTGGGGGGTTGTGATTTCTCCCGCTCTCTCACCCCCGTTCTTCATCCTCGTTAAGTTTCAGCTATCAAGTACTCTCCCCAAGACAGCAGTACAGAAAAGAAACATCCCTAGCATGGCTGTCCCTCCTTAATGGTTGAGTGGACATCTAAGCTACACAGAAGGCAGCACGAAGTGATGCTCCCACAGAATGAGCAAACACTAGCTGTAAACTGACTCATTACAATGCCTTTGTAATAGAAGGGGTTGGAAAATATTATCATCCTTGGTATTCAGGTGTGAGACTGGAGGAATGGAAGCATTCAATCATTTCCCCAAGGTTGCTCTGGGAGTCTCTGGTGGAAACCAAACTTCAGTGACAGTGCAATTAGCACTTTATAAGTACCTGGTAGCCCTAGACATTGCAGACCCTCCATCCTGGAGACACCCAATTCTTGAGAGAAATACACACACACACACACACACACACACACACACACACACACACACACACACGGTTGCATAGAAACAGGAACCTTCATTCTCCTAGGTTTTGCTTTTCACAGGTAACCAGTATATTGTGATAACACACCTCAGAGACACATTTGTGGGGTTAAAGAAAGTCCTGGATTTATGGATGAAAAGAACTATATCATTTCTATGGGGATTACGGTATACCAGCCCTGAATTCTGTGATATAACTGACCAGGAGTTATATTGCTGAGAAGCAAAATAAAAAATTGGTTAATTCAATGACCACGCCATAATATGGACTATAAGGTAAATAGATTTATATTTACAAAAAGATTAAACAAATATAAAATGTATGAAACTTGGGAGTAAAATTAATGAATATCTGGACCAGGTCTTCAGGGAATATGCTAAGAACTGAACCATTTCCTATAATAAACTGAATTTAGGCAATAATTAGTACCAGACAGCATTAACTGTGTTCCCAACTGCTCAAGGATTTTAGTCAATTATAAAAGTATAACAGTTCTTTCTGAACATGCGTGAACTCTGGGACTTTTCTGGTTTGATCAGCCAAGGCCTGAGCATAAAACCAGTCTTGAGACCCCCACCCCTGGATACTTGCCAAGGAAAAATGGGACTAACTGTCTATGTTTTAAGAAACGCCTCTCCTGGGGTTCTCACTTTTAACTAAACAAGATCCTGAAGCCAAAGGGCTGGGGCACTAAGTGTGGAATTCTAGGTATCAGCCAGTGGATGAGGGAAGATTTCTGACTCAGAGGTCTGTGATGTGTACATACTTTTCGCAGCAGGATGATCCACCAGTCATTGCTGGTTAGAGCAGAAAAAAACAAACAAACAAACAAAAAACACCAACATTAGAAATGTCCAACAATAGGGGACTACTAAAGGAAGTACGGTATGGACATATGATTATATAAAAATGATGTTTTAAATAAATATTTATTGACATGAAAAGCTAAAGAGATTATTAAGAGAAAGAAAGCATATTACACACATTATTTTCAGTATGATCCTGTTTCCGTTAAATTTTTAAATGTATATCTATGTATACAAAGACAGGTAGGAGATAGTTGCCAAAATTAATAGTGATCATCTCTGAATTATGATTATGGATTTTCCCATTTTACCACCATTTCTAATATTTTAACAAGGAGGTTGAATTATTTTATCTCTTTTTGAAATCTTTACATTTTTTCCTAATATAGAGTAGTATGTGTTTCTGAATAAAAATAATATTTTTATTTAAAACAAACACCAAAGGCCATACTCCCTTTTACCTCCTAAAGTAAGGAGAGATTCGTGAGCAGCTTAGTAATTCATCAATCATTCACGCGTCCCATGTTCCAGGTGTCGAGTATAGGAATCTAGGCTAAATAAAGCTACGCTGCATTCCGAGTTCTCCATAAGAAGACTGAGGAAATTTCCATGGTGCGTGACTCCCAGGCAGAGTTTCCAATGGCAGTAGGCCACTGCGGGTGCTTTTATTTAGCCCTGGACACATGTAGAATATCGAGATATTCTTTGAGCTAAGACAGTTCTTGTGATCTCTCAGGTCATCTCATTGGGTTCCTGCTGTTGCTGGCCACTGGGGCCATCCCCGATACTTTAAAATTAGTTCCTGACACAGATTCCTAAACGCATAGTCTGATATATAAAAGTTATTCCTGAGAAACAAAGTCACTTCATTCTGAAGACCAAGTTTAGAGGTTGTGCAGCAGCAGACAAGAGTTTATGTAACAGTTTGTCTTTGTTCCTCTAGCCATGTGTGACCTTCTGCTCCTTCCTGCTGACACCGTCCCCAACAGAAGAATACAATGTTTAGCCTGATGTCCCTCCTTCTCTCCTGAGCCTTGGTGGAGAATAACAGCAGCAGCTGCATGACTTTTACATAACGTAAATACTTTATTTACTTTTGTATTTAATTTATGCATCTGTCCAATGTTTGCACAGCTGTTTGATGTCTGTATACCCACAGATTAGCTTTTGCTGGTCTCATCTATCTTAAACTCTGAGCATTGAGAAACGGAGGGGCCTCGCCATTCACTTTTCTTTGCTCAGCCTCCGGCACGGTATCATACAAATGGGAACTTAATTAAGAAGGATGCTTCTGAGTGAAATCCAGTCATCTAAATATCTTGAATGATCCCTTGAAGATATCTTTCTGTCTTTGAAAAGGAAGAGCCCTAATTTCCTGAACTGCTTGGGGAAAACGTGATGGCTGACTTTGTTTCACCTGTCAAAGGACACCGTTATAGTATCAAGGTGACACTGAAGAGGTTTTATCTCTTCCAAAGAAGTACAGCAGAGGATTTGGGAGGTGTAGGATGTGAGAGCCAGCCCAGGAGCACAGCTAGTAATCAGGGAATGGACTGGGATGGAAAAATTACTCTTATTCAGGCTTACTTGCCCATCAAAACCCAGCAAGGACTGCGCATGTGAAATGCTAATGGTTTGGCCAAACAACATACCAGAGATTAGCTTGAGTCCCTGTATCTGCATGTGGATTTGCTTTTGATGCTGTGTTCTTGTGGGCATGGGAAGAGTAGTGGCCAACTGCAGCAGGTATGGCAACCGGAGGCAGGGCTGGAAATGTAAATGCAAAGAGCCCTTGTCTTTTCCCTTCCAGTAGAAGAGGGGAGGAAAGAGGGTGGAAAGGGATCATTCGTTTTCGATGGGCCTTCTCCTGTGATGTGTAGAAATCCATGGATAACATTCTTTTTTTATTTAAAAAATTTATTTTTAATTCTTAATTTTATTTATTAGTGTTTTTAGAGACAGGGTCTTGCTATGTTTCCCAGGCTGGCGTCAAACTCCTGGGCTCAAGCAATCCTCCCACCTCAGCCTCCTGAGCAGCTGGGGCTACTGGCAGGCACCATGGCACCCAGCTTGCCATTATTCTTAAATTGTATTCTTGCCCAGTTTTGTGTGATCTAGTAGTCAACATAGATTTACAAAGAATAGATCTCTCTCTTTTATATCGTGAAGTATAGACTGAATTTTAGTCAGATTTTTAATATCTCTCCATCTCTCAATTTCTGTCAAACTTAATAGTGCCTCATACTTGTTAAAGCATTAGGTCTTCTGTTGAAATGTGCACAGAAAACTCTGAATTACCTAAATTATCATTTTCTCAACTGACTGACACTGTTACTACTACAGTACTCTTTAACAACCTATTCTGTTGCCATGAGTAAGGGGGTTGTTGGTTTTTGTTTTTTAAATCTATCGAGAACTACTGAGAAAAACTTCTAAAATTTGACCATGACCTGAGAAAGGAGTGAACTAGCAAGTTTGCGTCTGTTATCAGTTGTGCTTAGACTGGCTTTTTACATCACTCGGGGGAGTACTGCTGTTCCTTTTCAGCATGAAATACACAAGAGAAACAATTCAGTGGGGAGCGGGAGAATAATATTTCGATAGGGTAGTTTTATTGTTTAGTCTGATAATATTGTGACCCCTACCCCCCAGTATATCCAGGGATCATTTATGCTTAAAGTTAAGTACAAAATAACTTCCTAAGCCAAGTACAAGTGATTTTAAAAAATAATAAAACGGCATATAGGATTATCCGCTACAGTTCTCAAGTTGCCCTGGAAACCTCACATCTACTGCATTTGGTTTCAGAAACATAGGTAAATCCTTAGCCAACATGTATTTTGAATATAGCAGAAAAACAGATGTTTGAGACCTTCTGAGATGCATTAATTTCTGGAAACTGGAAGCCATAAAGACAAAAATTAGTGGGAGGGGAATTGCAGGGAGCTCCCTGGGAAAGCTGCCACCCTGGAGTTGAATGACCTCGCTTTGATCTCTGGCTTCCCCAAGTCACTTTCCCATGCATTTGCTCAACACTGGTTTCAGCTCTTTAGATCTAGTAAAAGCCTCTGGGGTTGGCAGCATTGCTGAGCAGAGTGCTGGTTCGGGCTGAGCTCGGAGGAAGGAGAGCAGCACAGTGTTTACAGTAAAGTGTGTGTATGCGTGTTTCTCATGAGGAGGAGCAGCATCTGACCACTGTCACAGCCTCCAGTGGGAGATTTAGCTTCCTCCAAGTCAACTCAATCAAACACGCACTCCAAAGCATCATGCTTGCTGTTGGGGGCGGGGGGAGGATGACAGCTTCAAAAAGCCGCCTAGACCCCAATCCTCTTGATGCCCCCTAAAGATTTCATATATAGAAATGTTACAGTTGCCTCTTTGCCCAATAATTCTTTCATGAGTCTTCATAATTGTGCTTGATAAGAAGGGGAACTAATGCTTTACACAAATGCTTACATGTCAATGCTATTATTTTCACTTCCTGGTCAAAGTTCACATCTGACTGTGAAATGGATCATGTGTTGTTGCTCACTCTTCCTGACACTGCAGTGGCAGAGTACAGGGCCTGCCACAGTAGGTGATATGCTTGGGGAACTGTGTATGTTGCTTTAGAAATGCCGAATGATTTAGAAATGCCAATTTTCACCAGTTGTTAGATATACTTACAAATATCTTTATTACGTCCTCATTTTGAAAATATTACACAAAGAAGTTTGGAAAGCATAATAATCATTGTTAATTTCCAAATTTCCTTTCTTCCAAAGCATTTCCAGAGTAGTTAAATCATTTTACCTTTATGATACCCAACTAAAGAAGAAAGCAGGCAGGCCATTTTACAGATGGAAACATAGAGATGCTAATTGATTTGTCTAAGGTTACATAGTGGGGCAAGATAAAAAATGAAAGGGAAAACTTGTATCTCCCAAAATTTACATTGCGTCAACATGGTCATGATTTCAGTTGGGAATGAGAATGTACTTCATGTAATTTGGCTTTAATTTATACAAATACGTGCCTTTATCATCTACATATCAAAACCCAATTGCAAAGTTAGACTGTGATTTTGTCCTACAGGCACTGAATTCCTCATTTAATATGCACTTTTCTGTGCTGAATCTTGGTATTTTCTTAGATTTCCAGTATAGTTTGTTTTGATTTGATTTGCAGTGTATTGCAAGTTATATAATTTTATAATGTGCACTGTCCCCACTTGTAATAAGTATAATGACAAATCACATAGCAATAAGCAACAACAGATAAGAAGTGAGCACATAGAATTTGTACCCTGACAGTACCATTTATGGCAATATGGATACAGGGGTGAAACAAAGTCCTTGCCTTCACAGAGCTTAACATTTTAGTAAGAGAGACAAATAATAGGTATCGGTTATACGACATAATCACATAGTGATAAATGCTGTAGAAAAGAAAGCAGAGTTAAGGGGACAAAGAAGGCAGAATTATTTTAGGTAGTAGTTGGGAAGGTTAATTTAAAAGCCAGGAAGATGGAGTGGCCCTCACAGGTTTGAGTAACAGCGGGAGGCCCTTGTGGTCGGAGCAGAGGGAATGGCAAGAGGTAGAAACCGGACAGGTGAGTTGGGGCTGAAGGGACTTGAAAGGGTGGGAAAGGACTTCGGATTTTATTGTAGTGTGACCAGAAGCAGAGAGCCCTGGAGGGTTTTGAGCAAGGACAATTCTCTTATGCCTGTATTGAGGATGGACCTTGGAGGAGGAAGAATGGAAACAGGGAGAGCAGTTGAGTCTGTCGCAGTCACCCAGAAGGGAGATCACGGTGGGGCAGGCATGGGTGTCAGTGCTTAAGAGAAAGGGATGAGATGGGATTCAGCGTCTGTTTTGAAAACAGAACTGGAAGGATTTGCTGCTAAAATGAACGGTGGTGGTTGAGAGAAGGAGATATTTTTGTCCTGAGATAAGGAAGACTTGGCAGAAACGATTTGATTTTGTTTGTAATATGGAAAACAAGAGTTCTGTTTCAGACATGATGAGTTTGAGATACGAGTGGAGATGTCACGTAGGCTGTGGGGATATATGAAGCTGGAGGGCTGGGGAGAGGTCATGGTTAAAGATCTAGGCTATTTAAAGCCTTAGGCTGTCCAAGATGAAGGTGCCAAAACACAAAGAAAATTAAAAAAAAAAAAAGCCTTAGGCAGGAGGAGATTGCACAGAGTGGGAGTGTAGAAAGAGAATAGGAAGGGCCCGAGGTCAAAGTCCTGGGGCGGGCAACATTTATAATCCTGGAGGAGGAGAAGGACCCATGGAGAGGGCAAAGGAACCATTATCAGCTGAAAGATTCAAGAGCAGAGACATATAGGTAGGTACAGCTGGTATTAAGGTTGAATGACTGAAAAAAAATCTTTGCGGGAGAATAACCAGAAGTTCTAAATTATGGTGATAGAGGTTCATGAACCAAAATGTGATGGGGAGCGGAGAGAAGATGGAAAGTTTATCATTTCAATGAATGCACCAGGGATTAGTCACGCCTCAGTGAACAGGACCACTGATGTTTCTTAAAATGTTGCCCATGGTAGTTTTTGTTGTAAAGGATTCCATGTTTAGAGGGGCTACTCCATGAACATTGATATTAGCTAGAAGAATGCTACAGATAGACAGCACAACGTTTTAAAAAAATCACTTTTTAATGGGCACACAACATGGAGCTGGCCCTTTGGCTGGGAAAAAATAAATAAGCAAGACAATGTCAGCTGTCACTTTGGGAAAATTCTCTATCAAACCTGGCTTCCTTTCAACAGCTCACTTTTTTCTATCCAGCTGTTGAGCATTTTCAATTTGGGGATGCAGATAAGCTTCTTTTCTCTCCCTTGCTCAACTCCCAGGCTCTCTCTAAAACTCAAGGTTAGGTAGGTGTTGCAGTCCTCTGTGTGGCCGCCCTCCTCACTGGCTCTCCTTGTCTGCACCATGACGCTGCTTCAGTGCCCAGAGGGGACTGCAGTGCAACAGATCTGAGATGCCAGGAGTGAGCCCAGATGCTGCCTCCCGGCAGACAACACCGCCAAGGCCAAGAAAAGAGGCCAGGCTGAGGCCTCCAACAGCTTCAGAGAGAGGGGGAATTTGTGTCCCCCACCCCCAGCCCCACCCCGGCTCCTCACCTTGTGAATATTGAATCAAACCATAAATAACAAATTCAATTATTTAACATTATTTTACAGTTGGGCAGACTTTTTTTTTTTTTTAGGGTATGTTGCAATGTTTGTGATTTATGTATTTAATCACGAAGGGATTATTAGGACAGAGGTAATTGGTTACAAACATCGGAAACACCAAGGTCAGACGGCTGCAGAGTTGCCTAGCAATCATGACCTTCAGTTTATATGCAGGTTTGGCAATAATAGCTACTTATTCACAGGACATTCGGACAATGCGATCCAAGGAGAGGGAGTGCTGGCTCAGGATGAGATTACGGAGCATCAGCACCCTTGAATTTGCTCGAACACCTCTGACATTTGGAAAACACATGTGGAACCCATTTGTTCTTTCTCTGAACAGGATATAAGACATGGGGGGAAGTTACCGAAATGTTTTGAGGCTCTGAAGTTAAATATCTGTATCATCCAATGTATGCATAGATCATAGCTCCTTTATATATCACTCACCTCCACTACCTGAGCATAAACCATTCAACATTTGGCCGCCATGGCTGAATTTCAGAGTGTGATGGCAAAACTCTGGGATGTGAAGGATTTCTGAAAAGAACGAAGAATGTTATTAGCCCCCTCTCCCCCCCAGAACACCAAAAGCTACTGAATGCTTATCTGTCCCTCTCTGGTAGAGCTGTCTCTCTGTGGCCCAAAGATGAACCCCACGGAATTGCTGCAGTTTGGTGAAAAAATGATTTTTAAACTATGGCCTTACTATGTTGAAGTTGAAGGTCTCTAGTTTTCATCATTTACTGCTGTTTCTCTAGACTTAGAAAGTATCCATGAAGACCTTTATGAATCTGAAGTGCACCTATTCCCAGAGGGCTGCAGTGTATGTATTTAAAGGTGGCTTCCTTAAAATTTTCCCATAGCAGTATGAGCCTCTATGCAAATCTTCTCGTTTCATCCCTTCCCTGGTCTTTGGTCTTTAACACAACTTCGATTATAACGGAGCTGGCAGAAGAGGGGGATTATGGTGCATGTTCACTCCCTAATTTCTCTCTAGGATGTGGTGAAATCCTGCTTCATGTGTGCCCTTGAAATGCTGCTAATCGTGCTCAAGGGCACGTTTTATAGCCGATGACTCCCACTGAAATGACTGAACGCAGAGTCGACCCAAAGCCCTGCGACGACATTAGATGATGCGGCATTTGGCATGGCTTGACTTGAGGATAAGAGTAAGTTTTGTGGGTTGACCCTCCGCCCTCCCCGTTTAGATACCGAATGGGTCAGAAGGAGTGAAAGATACATACATGAAAGAAAAAACGAAAGTGGAAATAGGTAGAATGTCAGGATGTCGTTCCCGTGCTCTGTCACACAGACGGTCGCTGCAGGTGGAAGTGCCGCACAGCCTTTGGAGGCTGAACAAAAGGAAGAGGGCGGGCGCCAGGGGCAGCGCCATCCACAGGCAGGGGGTCCCCGCGAGCTGCTTCGCTTGTCTCTAAATCTCTCTTCAGCGTAGCCACGCACCTTCGGGTCTGCCACCCTTCGCCCTTTCTCGTCCTCCCCGCCCCTGCCACGCCGCTCGCAATTTTCCGGTCCCTAACTCCGAATGAAGAAGCCAACCGAAGGAACTTTTAGGCCCCCCCAATTCCAAATAATACCGGAGGCGAGTGGATTCTAGACCCAAATGCGCAAGGGATGGAAATGGGGAGATCTTCCCGACTTGCGGCAACGCCCCCTCTGCCCCGGCGCGGCGACAGCAACTGGGGTCAGCGGCGAGGGGAGCGGAGCCGCCGTAGTCTCCCGGGACGCCTCTTCCTGGTGTCGCTGCTGCCGCCGCCGCGGCAGGTTTTATTTTCGCACCGCGGCACAATGCGGGGGCCGAGGCGACAGGCGACGTCCGAGCCCCTCAAGCAGCGCCTCGAGCCCCTTCCCGCCCCGCGCCCCGGAGGGCGAGCCGGGCGCCCCTCGCCACCCCTCGCCGCCCCCCGCAGCGCACGTGCGCTCCCGGGACAACAGCAGGCGAGGCCTCGGCGCGCCTCCGCCCTCGGCCGCGCGCGCGCTCTGCCCGCCCGTCCTCCCCGCGCGTGCTCGTGCCCGCGGCCGCGGCGGCGCGCCTCTTCTCCCCGCTGCGGGCGTCGCGGGCGCAGGAGGAGGCGGAGCGGAGGAGGCGGAGGCTGGGCGGGCGGCGGGCTCCGGCGGGGGCGCGCGCCGGCCAGCTGGGCTGGGGCGCTGCGGGGGCGGCCCGAAGGCGTCCGGGTGAGGGGCTCGCGAGCCGGAGCACCGGCGTCCCCGGGGGCCGTTCCGCCGCGGGAGGGCGAGCGCGGTGCGAGCCGGAGGTGGGGACTCAGAGGCCGCGGCCCGGCGCCCCCGCCCCCGAGCCTGACGGGGCGGCGCGGCGGGATGAGGCGTTGGCGCGGGGGGCGGCCGGCCGAGCCCCCGCGGCTGCCCGGGGCGGCCAGGCGCTAGGCTCGGCGGCGGGCGGCGGGCGGCGGGCCCGGCCCGCGGAGGGCAGACACGGAGCGGCGAGCGGGGCGCAGCGACGCCGTGGCGGCGCGGCGGGGCCGCGGGGCTCGGTAAGGCGGGCGCGCGGGAGGGCCGGGGGCGCCGGTGACGTGGGCAGGCGCCGCGGGGAAGGCTGCGGGGGCCCTTCTTTCTTTTGTAGAAAAAATTCTTTTTGAAGTGAAGGTTCCGGATCGAATGTTCTTGGAGGCTCATCGCGGGTTCCTGCCCTCCCAGCCCCGGGGCTCATCTCCCGGCCTCCCAGGGCGGACGGCGCTGCGGGCCCGCCGCCTCCCGCGCCGGCATCCGCGCTTCCCCGCGGCCTCGGCGAACGAGGCGTTGGGACGGATTTCTGGCCTGCTGCAGTGCTCCCAGCCCGAGGCTGAAGTCGAGCCGCGACTCCCGGGAATGGCCAAGCGGGGGCTCTGGGGACACGGGCGCTCCCAGAGGCGCCTCGGCGGGAGCGTTCCCTCCGCTGCCCGCGGGCGACACCGCGGGCCCGCCCACCGGTGTGCGTGGGGCAGCTGAGCGCGATGTCTCTGCTCCCCGGGACTCCAGTGGAGTTTTTCCTCTCATCTTTCTAATTGGCTGAAGTTGCCGCTGCATGTTGGACGACAGTGGTGACTTGGTGCCCTTTTTTCCTTTTTGCTTCTCCCGTCACGTCCGTATCGTGCCTTTCTCATTTTTTTTCCTTGATTAAATATTGATGTTAAAGATTCTCTTAAACAGCACACAAGAAACAGGGAGAGAAAGTCAGACCTGATTTCTTAGCTTTAGCCTGCCTTGGACCTTTTATAGCCTCACCTTCTGTTGCTGAAACATGAAGGTGGAGGGGAGGAGGAGACCCACGGCAGGGTGCTTGGGATGCAGTTTAATAGTCGTCTTTTAGGAAATAGAATTTGGGTAATTACAATTTTGATCTGAATGCAGAATTGCAATCTGCTTTTAAAATGCTTGGGGCACTGTGCGATGCTACATGGATAGCTGGCAGCTGGGCGGTAGCATTGTTGTCAGCGTCTCTTTTATTTCCCATTCTTCCAGAGTTTCGTTTGGCACAGATTTAGACCTTTTAAGTCAGTGTGAATGGGAATAACTTTTCTGATACATTGGTTGCTTTTTGTAAACATTGTCTACATTTGTATTTCTGTTGGAAGAAGAAAAAGCAAATGGTGCAGGAGTACAGCGGCTCTTGCAGTCTACAACATGTGCTAGTTTGAGTCGGTAATTGGATTTGTTGTTGTAATATTTTTGAGTATTGATGGTTGTGATTCAATAATATATTTTTCCTTATTGGGTAAATTGAAGTCTAACTCGGAATCGATATATGCTGCTTGGACTTGAATGTGAAGGAAATAGAAGCTTTAATTGCTGCTGCAACATGACCTCAAAGTTTAAGTACTCACTGGTGTATTTTCTTTTTCATAAGGCTGTTGGTGAAGATGAGGTATTAGATGTTGTGATTTCCATTTCCAGGAATGTCTGATCTCTGATTTCAATCCTAAAATATATGTTTTTGCTTTATAGGGCAAGTATCTGTAATGGTGTCAGGTTGGAACTGTGCTTTAGCCAGTTATCTTCGTACCATGGTCCCTGTAGCAGTCCAGGGAATAAAGCAGCACTTTGGACAGAGACTTGTCCTGCCACAGCTAGGGTGGAAGCCCAGTTTTCTTTATGATCCTGCACATCGAGGTGGGTGACAGAGTGAAGTAGTGGGAGAGGAGAGACGTAAGTGGGACAGAGAAGTGTTAGTTGGAAGAACCTTTTCCGGTTATATAACTGTGTTGTTTTCTAGGGAGAGGCTAAAAACTAGCAAGGCAGGCTCACTTGTCATTAGAGCCTTTGATGTTGGTTTGAATTCCAGTAGTTATGTTCCCTTTATTTTTGTTTCCCCACCCCCACATCGTTTTCCTAACACCAGAAGCTTTTGCGAAGTTAGGCTGAGACTTTAATGGCAATATATTCATTTCCGCTTCTTTCTCTCTTGTTTGTTCTCTCTTTCTCTCTCTTTTAGGTGCTATATAAAAGGTGTTCTTTTATTGTTGTTGCTTGTTCTTTCTTTAGATGACTTATTCGACAGTGTTTTCCCTTCCCGAGCTGACCTGAGTGTATGATCTGCACAGTATATACAGATTCACTGTTGACTGTAGGTACATTTAGTAAACGTCAAGGACTAGTAACTGTTTTCTTCACCAGACTGTGGTAGTAAAAGAAAAAATGAAATGAACTAAATATAGTTGTATTTTTAAAGACTAAGACTGATATTCTTGAGAATGTTTAGGATTTAACACATAAATGTGAACTCTGATGTCCATGGAAGTAGTCAGGAGGCAGCAAGGACTTGAAGTCAGGAGGCAGTTGCAGTTCTGCCACTTAATAGGTGTATGGTACTGTACCTTTCTTGGGCAAGTTATTTACATTTCTGACCTTGTTTCCCTTATTTATAAAATGGGGTTGAGAAGGCTTGCATTGTCTTACAGAATTGTGAAGAATCAGATGATAGGAACGATGTGAAAATGCTTCGCAAAACTTGGTTTTATACATGTAAGGTATTGTTGTTATTACATGTAAACTTAGTATTAATTACAACCTATTTTGCCTGGCATATTGGCCTGGCAAAGTGTTTTAAATATCTTAACAGCAATTTGAAAAATGTGGTAAGGAATGAGAATGTGTTAGGTCTCTTCTAGTTCCAAAATTTTTTGATTCTGTCTTATTCTTTAGGAAATCATGTGTAGTACTTGCAGTTTTAGACTCTTTGGAATTTTCAGTTATTCTGGGACAGATAAGTTTATTGAGACTTTGAGCTTCTTTAAATTATTAGTTCAAAATACTAAAAGAGGTTACAAGTTAGGATTTTTAGGGGTAACTGCTTAGTAAAAAATATTTTATATTTGCATTATTAAGGATGGATCGGCAGACTATAGCCCACAGGCCATATCTGGTATGCAGGCTGGTTTTGAATAGGCCATGAGTTAAGAATGATTTCTGAATTTTTATATGGTTGAAAAAAATCAAAAGAATAAAAAGATTTTATGACATATGCAAATTATATGAAACTCAAATGTCAGTGTCCCTAAATAAAGTTTTATTGGAACACACTCACTCGTTCATCTACATGTGGTCTTATGGCTGCTTTACCAGTACAACAGCAGAGTTGAGTCCTTTTGACAGAGACAGTATGGCTTACAAAGCCTAAAGTATTTATTATCTTGTTCTTGACAGAAAAAGTGTGCTCAACCCTGAGTTAGCACTTAGTATTTTTTGCTTTCAGTAGCACAAGTATTATTTCCATCATAACCATTATAAGGTTAGGACTCCTGGAAAGATACTAATTTTTGCTTTGCGGCTGGATAGACTTGAGTTCAAATACCAGCTATGGTATTTATAAACGCTGATCCTGGACAAACTAATTAATATTTTGGTGCCTCAGGTACCTCCTTTGTAACCAAGGAATATCAATAGTATGTACCTTTGAAGGTTGTAATGAGGATTAAATGAAATGATACATGTCAAGGCTTAATACGATATCCGACATATAGCAAGCACTCAGTAAGTTATGGATGATGGTTATAAATTCTAGTGTAAAAATATGCCTAAAATATTGTTTATTACTTTTGCCCCCAGATTATGGAGTTCTGACTTTTATGCTACTTGTTACAACATTTTCTCCTTAACTGAAACTAAGTTTAGTTAACAGCTGATAATTGGAGAAACTTGAGAAATTTCCTATATGTTATAGTGTATTTTTATTAATTACCTGCTTACTTCAGGTAATTAAGATGGGTGGAGAGACACTTCTGTTCTAGTTTTTATAGTTCCTGGTTCTTGATAATTTCCTGGTAATGTTCTTAGTTTGCAAATTGGATTTATTAATAAATACCACTTCTATTTTGGTACTGGCTTTTTTCTTTTTTTGAGAGAGACGCATGAGAAAAACTTGCTTTAATTAGGCCAGGGTTAGATAACTTTCCCCGTATGTATATTATACTCTACGTCTTCCTTATGATTTGCCTTAATGGCACTATAACATCCTCCTCAGAGTTGAAATCATTTTTTTTCTAAAGATAGACCTACTTTGCTATCTAGAGACTTTGATATTAAGCTGCTTTTTTAAGTATATGGTTTAAATTATCTTACAGTTGAAATATTTTGTGTGCTTCTCAATTTCACATGCTGGTTTATTTAACGTTAATCGCAAATTAAGAGTGAGCAAATAGAACAAGGTCATTGTTCTGAGTTAAACAAAATAGAATTGGGGTCATTGTGGCTGTTGCAGTTCTACAAATTGTGCAGTTTCATGGCCTTGGATGATACTTCAGTGCTGTGGGATGATGAGATACAGGAGGACATTAATGTTCCCTCACTGCCCTTGGTGGATAGTGAGGTGGAGGCAGAGGGGCCGTTCCATAAAGCCATTGAGCAGCAGCAGCTAGGAAACTGAAGGGTTCTAATTGTAGCACCTTAAAAAGTAGAGACCTAAGGAAGACTCACTATCAGGATGGGACAGGATTTTCTCTTGAGGTTAAAAAACAAACAAACCTAGAGATTTCCTATATGGGGAGATGAAGATTGAGCAGGAATAGTTCCTAAGATAGTAAGATGTAAGGATTTGATAAAGATAGGTGTTAATAATTTCTCGGTATACCTGGACAAGGAGGCCTTCCCTAGTATTTAAAGGAGATTGTTTTACGACAGGTAAAAGGAAGTGAGAAATGGGGTGTTTGGTGTAATTTCTCACAAGAAAGGCATAAACTAGAATATTCAGAGTGGAAGTAAAATTCTGTTTTTCAGTGATATCGAATTATTTGGCTTATAGCCATGTATCTATTCACTACCTTTTTTTATACCATGGATTGTAATATACATTACTATTGGAGGCCGTGGAGATAGAAAGCATTGAGAGGAAAAGCACATGTGACCCATCCATTGTGGAAATGCTATGGTATGTTCAGATTGTCTCGATTAAGAAAGATAGGCATCATACTCTGGGAGAGAATTCAAAAGTAGATAATTCTGTCAGTTTACCCTAAAATAGTAAAATCTTTGTTATATGGAGTTCAGCCTTGTGATCTTGGGCAGACCATTTGCACTGTTTTTATTCCCTTGTCTGTAGGATGGAAACAGTAATTCTGTTCTTTTCACTGGAGAACTATGTGATGGAAGGACTCTAAATATGAGTAGCATTTTCAGTAGTTTGGAAGAACTTGTTATGTGAAAATCAGTAATTAGCCAGTATATTAAACACAGAAAAGTGAAGTAACTTTTAACAGGGAAAGGAGTTTTGAATCTGGAGTCAGAGGACTTGGGTATTTGTCTTGGTCTACTGTAAACAGCCTGTGACTTTGGATAAGTAATTTATCTCTCTGAACCTCATTTTCCTCATATAAAATGAGGGGTCACACTGGAGGCCTCTAAGGTACCTTCTTGCTTCAAAATTCTATGATTCTCTGATTTTTTTAAGTAGGGACCATTATCTTGCACACTTGCTCGGTTCCCATTGACCTGCTCAAGGAGAACCTGGCAGGCCTTACTCGTTGCTTTGTATCTGGTGGTCTCCAGATTCAGTAGCAGTCCTGGCACCAGTGGGATGAGGGAAACCAAATCTCTCTGTATCAGTGAATTCAAAAGTATCCATTGAGTACATCTGTGTGTCTTTTTTTTTTTTTTTGAGACGGAATCTGGCTGTGTTGCCCAGGCTAGAGTGCCGCGGTGTCAGCCCAGCTCACAGCAACCTCCAACTCCTGGGCTCAAGCTATTCTCTTGCTTCACTCAGCCTCTTGAGTAGCTGGGACTACAGGCTCTTGACACCATGCCCAGCTAAGTTTTTCTGTTTTTAGTAGAGATGGGGTCTCGCTCTTGCTCAGGCTGGTCTTGAACTCCTGAGCTCAAGTGATCCTCCCGCCTTGGCCTCCCAGAGTGTTAGGATTACAGGCGTGAGCCACCACACCTGGCCACATCTGTGTATCTTGTGCCATGCTGGATGCAGTGGAAGATAGATGTGAAAGAAGGTGTCATTGAGTCTCTGCCCTCAGGAGGTATTCATTTCACTGGGAAGATAAACTATATTATGAGAAATAATATTATAAAACAGTAGTCCGGGAGACAGAGGAATGATCTGGCAGTTTGAGGACTTGGGAGGTATTATTGGAGAGGATACTTTCTGGCTTCGTGACCTTGAACATATGTAAAATGAGCTTTGTAGATGCCCTCCAGCTCTGAATTTTGGTCATTCTTCCTTTGTCAAAAGCAATAGCTGGGAGTCAGCCTGGCAACCCAAGTAAGAACTGCTCGATCAAGGGCAGATTTTTACACTCATTTTGCATGATTGTTTGATTTACTATATGGAAGGAAAGGGTTACTTTAATTTACTAGAAATGTGTTCAAGGGATAACTTTTCTTCTGAAAAGTCAAACATGCAAGAAGTGTAAGAGACCAAAGTAATCCTGTTCCTGAGGTAAAATTTGTGCCTTGGATCTCATTCCTTCTTGCCTTAAGTCCTTCATTCTTGCAATTATTTTCTTTCCTAAATTATCATTCTCTCTTTATTGAATCATCTCTTTGAGTAGGCATATGTGCTGTTTGTTATTTGCAGCTGTGATAACTAGTTGTCCACTAAATGCCATTCTCAGTGGCTCTGTTTTAGTAATAGGACCCTCAGGTTTTATCTGGGAACATGGTGGCCCAGCTAGAGACTGCATTTCATTTCCAAGCCTTTCTTATAGCTGGGTGCAGCCACATGACTAAATTCTGGCTAAATGGATGTGAATGGAAGTGGTGTGTGCGGTTTCTGGGTCATGGCCTTACCGGAAGCTAATTGCTTTCTGATTCCTCTTTCCCTCTTTTTGCAGATGAGAATATAGGATGTTAACACACTGCTGGGGCATATTATTTGACCTTGCAGGTGAGGGCAACACCTTAGGGGGAGATGGATGAGTACGATGGGTCCCTGCATGATCTTGGGGAGCAGAGCCACCTACTGGCCTTGGACTACTTACGTATCTCTGGATGATTAAGTGAGAGGAATAAAATTCTATTGTTTGAGCTACTAACGCCTTAACTGAATAAATCAGCCCTCTTGAGGCACCTTTTCTTCCACCTTTGGATCCCTTGCAGGCCAAGATTTCTGTTCCCTTTTACAGCAGAAATTTTCAAGAGTTGTTTATATTCACTGTCTCTTCTTCCTCACTACTGATTCTCTCTTTCGATGACCTGTATCTTGCCAAAGCTAGTGGTCACTTCAGTGTCTACATCTTACTGACTTCTCACCAGCATTTCACATTGGGCAGCTCCACCCTCTGACCTCTTAGGCGTTCTTTCTAATTTTCCGTGTTCTTTTTGCCAGTTTATTTCTACCTGTCCCACACACCTTGAAAATTTGGAATGTTTCTGGGTTCTCAGGTGATGTCACCCATTTGTGTGGTTTCAAATATCATTTATATGCTGACGAGGCTCAAATTCCTACTTCTAGTACTGATTTTTTTTTCCTTGAGCTCTAGGCTTATCGACTCCATCCCTCTGCATGGATGTCCAGTGGGTGCCTCAGAGATGGCATGAACAAAGCAGGCCTGTGAATCACTCTTCCTGTCGTTTACTCTTTCCTCTTCCTCCCCCAAATCTTCACTGTCTCAGTTAGTGGCACCATCATGAACTGCTTGTGCAGGTCAAAACCCCTGGAGTCATGCTTGATATTTTTTTTCCCCTCCTCATCTCATGTT
Source organism: Indri indri (assembly GCA_004363605.1). Classification (NCBI taxonomy): domain Eukaryota; kingdom Metazoa; phylum Chordata; class Mammalia; order Primates; family Indriidae; genus Indri; species Indri indri. The sequence continues at coordinate 245,393 of RJWJ010000279.1, forward strand.
AAGTCTGGTAAGCTCCACCTTCAGAGTATAAACTGGACCTGGCTACATCTCAGTTTTTTCCCTGTTAAAAACCTGTGCTAAGTAGCCTTTCTCTTCTGGCAAACTGCCGTCAGACTTCCCTGCCTCTGCCCTTGTCTCTGTCCTTCCCTTCATTCTCCTCACAGGTAGGAGCCAAAGTAATGTTAAATGTTAATGAGGTCATAGCACTCTCCTGTTTACTGGCTTTCCAATATGTTTAACACTAAAACTTAAAATCTTATCATGGAAACAAAACCTTTGTCTTGGCCAGTATTGAGGCCCCATCTCAGTGCTTTTTAACTAGGGGAGATTTTGCCCTTAGGGGATGTCTGGAGACATTTTTGATTGTTATAAGTTGGGAGAGGTTACTACTGGCATCTCCTGAGTAGAGGCCAGGGATGCTGCTAAGCATCCACAGTTGCACGGGACAGCCTCCGAGGACAAAGTATTATGTGGTCCAAAATGTCTATAGTGCGTGATCTGGCTCCTGGCTTCTCCTCCAACCTCATCTTCCTGTATTCTCTCCTTTGCTCACTGGGCTGCAGCCACAATGATGTTCCTTTTTTTTTTTTTGAAGTAGATTTTATTTTTAGGTTCATAGCAAAACTGAGCCAAAGGTGCAGTGATTTCCCATATACCCCCTGCCTCCACACATACACAGCTTCTCCCATTATTAATATCCTGCACCAGAGTGGTACATTTGTTATAGTTGGTGAACTCCACTGACACATCATTATCACGCAAAGTCCATAGCTTACTTTAGGATTCACTCCTGTTTCCCACCTGTTCTGAGAAAAAAAAGATTCACTCTTGGTGTTATACATAATAAGGGTTTGGACAAATTTATAGTGACATGAATCCACATTTTAGTATCATACAGAGTAGTTTCACTGCCATAAAAATCCTCTGTGCTCTGCATATAGATCCTTCCTTCCCCCAACCCCTGGCAATCACTCCTCTTTTTACGGTCTCCATTGTTTACCTTTTCCAGAATGCCATGTAATTGGAATCATGCAGTATGTAGCCTTTTCAGATTGGCTTCTTTCACTTAGGATATGCATTGAAATTTCTTCCACGTCTTTTCATGGCTTGATCATTTCTTTTTAGTGCTGAGTAATATTCCATTGTCTGGATGTCCCACAGTTTATTTATCCATTCACCTAACGAAGGGCATCTTGGTTGCTTCCAAGCTTTGGCAGTGATGAATAAAGCTGGTGTAAACATGCATGTGCAGGTTTTGTTTTGTTTTTTGGACATATGTTTTCAGTTCATTTGGGTAAATACCAAGGTACGTGATTGCAGGATCATCTGGTAAGAATGTGTTTAGTTTAGCAAGAAACTGCCAAGCTGCCTTCCCAAGTGGCTGTATCATTTTGCGTTCCCACCAGCAACAAGTGAGAGAGTTCCTGTTGCCCCATGTCCTTGTCAGCATTTGGTGGTGTCAGTGCTTTAGATTTTGGCTGTTCTAATAGATGTGTAGTGTGTGACATTCTTTTTTCCCCTTGAACAAGGTAAGCACATCCTTTCTCAGGGATTTGTGCTTGCTGTTGCTTTTGCCTGTAATGTCCTCCTTTCAGATTTTTGCATGGTTGCCTTCTTCCTCCCCAAGAGGCCTTTGTGATTACCTGTATACATGTAACACTTCCATCTCTCTCTTTTACATCATCCTATTTTATCTTTTTATTTATTTATTTATGAATGAGACAGAGTCTCACTGTGTTACCTAGGCTAGAGTTCAGTGGCACAGTCATAGCTCATTGCAGCCTCGAACTCCTGGGTTCAAGTGATCTTCCCATCTCAGCCTCCCAAAGCTGGGATCACAGGCATGAGCCACCATGCCTGGCCCTCATTTTATCTTTTTCATATTTATTATTTATTTGCTTATATTTTTAATTTTTAATCTTCCTCTCCATAAGCTACTCAAGGAGCAAGGACTCTATCTAGGTACCTCCTGTAGCACTAGCATTCCTGCTTAATAAATATTTGTTGCTGACAGAGATGCTAGAGTCTGTTGTAGGAATGGAGGAACAAGGTTTTCAGTGATGACGATGAGTCACAGGATCCTACTGGGAGCAATAGGGAAGGTTATGATTTGCCGGAGGGTGGAGAAAACATCCCTTGAGACAATCCTTCTTCAGTCTTTGATTTAGTAATTAATTTTATACAATGGAGGAATTCTTCCTCATGTTTGTGAGGCACAAATGACCAGAGAGCTGACGGGAAGTTTTTAAGAAAGAAAGGTTACTTCAGGGTGTAGCTTTTACTTTGCCTGGGTCATAGCACTTGTCTCTGCATATAGAACAATCCAGAGCGTCACGTTGTGCTTATATAGGTGTCTAGAGAGACCCATCTACCTTTGTCCGTCTGCCTTTCCTGTATCGGAATTCCTTCCACGTTGTCCTTGGGAGGTGATTACCTACCCTCTGGGTCTGTATTTTCAGTGTCTGAAAACTCAGTTATTCACATGACAGACCAACTTTATAAAGAGTTCTTATTGTTAAAAAAAATTCCTCATTCTACTAAATTGGAATGTTCCTCCCTGCATTTCCAGTACCACACAGATACGCTTTATTTTTCACATGATAATTCTCCAGCTGTCATGTGAAAAATGGCTGGTTCTTTTATCTTCCCACCAGACTTCTATCTTTCAAGGCTAAATGCACTCATTTTCTTCAACTGTTCCTCATACGACTAGGTTTTTAGATCCTTTTCCAGGCCCATCCCTAACATTTTTGAGACTTTGGGCAGGAATACAAATGGTTTGGATATTTGACCCCTCCAAACCTCTTGTTGAAATTCGATCCCCAATTTTGGAGGTGGGACCTAATGGGAGGTGTTTGGGTCTGGAGTGGAGCCCTCTTGAGTATATTAATGCCCTCCCTGGGAGGGGGAGGTGAGTGCGTTCTGGCCCTGTTAGTTCCCATGAGAGCTGGTGTTTAGAAAGAGCCTGGCACCTCCCCGCTCCCTTGCTTCCTTTCACTGTGTGATCTCTGCACACACTGGCATCCTTTGTTTTCCGTCATGAGTGGAAGCAGCCTGAGGCTTTCACCGGATGCCCAGTCTTCCAGCTAGCAGAGTTGCAAGCCAAATAAACCTTTTTTCTTTACAAATTAACCGGCCTCGGGTATTTCTTTATAGCAACACTAAATGGACTAAGACAAGGTTCATATGCCACATGTCTAAAAATTTACGAGTTATAAATCAAGCTAACTGATTAAAAAAATGTCCCATTGCCTACGTTAACAAATAAATCTTCATGATGACCTATATCAGAGTCAAATAGAGAATTCATATCCTCTGAATTTATTTCTAGAACATGGTAAAGTGTAAAGAGCCAGATCCAACCCAAGATTCTGTTCTATTCTCTGGGTTACAGGCACATTTGTGGACACTCCAGCCCATACATCCCCATATACTCTTTGAACAGCAGCTCTTTGAGCATCTCTTGGCCTGTGGGTGTAAATCCTGGTGGTGGGGTCATCTGCCCTTGGAAGAACCAACTCAGGGAGGGGGCCTGAGTAGACCCTGGAAACAGGTGAGAAATTCTGGGACCCTGGTCAAGATGAGGGCTGGGGCATGTAGGCTGCTGATGGGTATATCCTTTAGGCTCTGAGAACAGCTGGCCCTATGGTCAGGGATGTGGCTAGAGGAAGGGCCAGTATGTGGTCCTCTAAAGTTTGAGGCACAGGGCAATGATCCCCATTGCTTAGGTCCAAGGCAATACTGTTCTATCCAAGTCCAACTCTGGACTTGGTCCCATTTGCCAGAGTTGATTGTTGTGGGAGATACTAGATTCCCTCTAAGAGCCCCAAATTAAACATTACATTTAGTTAGATCTTCCTAACTGGAATGCCAGGTAGTGCTCTGAATGTGCTACGGATGGGCCAGAAATACCGATTTCCTTAGTTCTCAGGATTGTCAGGGGCAGAGAGGCAAGAACTAACTAGGTTGTTCACGTTTGGGCTCCGGCAGCATGTCCTGTTTACCCAGGGTGCCTGTACCAGTCAGTACTAGTATACTACCAGTATCAGTGTTTTACATACAGCTTTACGAGCATTTTTTATGAATGTCATTTGGTCTGCCTGACAGTGTCAGAGGTGTCCAAGTAGATTTCGTGCCCTTCTTACTAATGAAGAAATAATAGATCCAAGTTAGGTTACTTATCTAGCTACATATTCTCACTCAAGTAGGCCAGTTGAAACTAGAACTCTGTTCTGACTTATTTTGGTATATTCTCTCTATTAACCCAAATTGTGCTCTTCGCACTTTTTTTTGGACAGCTTATCATCATTGGCTCATTTAGGGCTTGCAGGCAATTACATTTTTTAGAGCTTTTCTATCCCCAATTCTATTACATTGTCTCCCTGTTTTGTTATTTTTTAACCTAAACATTCAACTTTACATTTAATTCCTATTACATGGAACTATTTTTATGAAATTCAACCAGTTGATCCATCGTCTTGAAACTTGATTCTTTGTGTTACCCATTTTGATAGCTCTCTTCCCTAGATTAGTGTTAAATTTAGTTATTGTAGTAATGTTTGTCTGAAATGGTCACCTCCAAGTCATTTATAAAAGGTTAGATTACATTAAGGCAGGAAAATATGCAATACATTTTAGAAATAATTCTTTCATAAAACAGTTATAGTAAAGTTCTGTCACTTAAATGTAAATTCACTTCCCTTTTTATTTAGTGCCTACTTTGTACTGATCTTTACAAAGGTTATTTTATTTAAACCTCACAACATCCTTGGTGGTAGTATTACTATGGAAGGGAACTGGGCCTCAGAAAAGTGTGGTCACTTGCTCAAGTTTACCCAACTGGTGGATTGATTCAGAATTCAAACCTGGTTCTTTTTGACTTTAAAGTGCCTGTGTTTTCTTCAGTACTGCTTTATAAATAATGTGAAGTGATTTCTAAACATTTGACTTCAGCTGTGAAAGAGATTCCAGACTTACTTTCTTACATTTAGAGTAATGATTAATATTACTCATGCACAGGACAATCTCTTCACCCCTTTCCGCAACAAAGAATTATCTGATCAAAAACGTCAATAGTGCCAACATTGAGAAACCCTGCTCTAAGAGTTTTGAGTAGTCAGGGTTTTATTTTGACTTTGTGTGTTTGCATTTTCTGCTTTTTATCATGGTGACAGATATTAGAATGCTTGACAGATGCCTGACTTCTTGTGCCTCCACAGTTTATATTCTAATTTGTCCACCTCCCTCCCTACTTGAGCACAGGTTGACAATGAGGGTAGAGCATGATGTTTATGCTTTTCAATTCTGTGTTGTTTCTAGAGAATCAGTGATTTAATGCTAAAGGCTTTCCGAATGGTGAAGGTTAGGCTTTTTACGTTTTCATGCTTATTTTTATTAATAACTTTTGATAGTAAAAACCTGTTGTGAAACATACGCAGCTAACGCTGGCTTTTGTGTGTTGACTTGCTAACCAGCCTCCTTTATGAGGAGTTGTGTTTACTGGTTAGAGCATGGATCTGAGGAGGGGTTGCTCAGCATATAAATTCTCTCCCTTTTCCCCAGTTTTTGACTTTCAAGGAATGACCAGAACCTCATTGTAGCAGTTTTCCCAATTGCTTTTCAATACCTTTTCCAGACTTGATTTTGTGTCCCTTTGACCTAGATTACCATATCCACCACTTTAAACTTAAGTTCCATTGTGTCATTCTGAACTGTCCAGAACCATTAGAAGTTCCCTGTTTTCTACGGTACTATGAAACTCTCTTGCTTGATTTTCAAGGAAAGCTTTTTTATGATCCCTCTTAATTCAGGGATTAAGACTAAATGGTAAATATCTGTCTTAATATTACCAATATCTATTGTTATTTCTAACATTACTTAATTGTTGATATGCTAGGAACTGTTACAAGCCCCTACATGTATTATCTGGTTTAATTATCACAACTGCCCTATGAAGTAGTGACTTATAATAATTTTTTTTTTTTTTAAAGATGGGGTTGCATTATGTTGCCCAGGCTGGTCTTGAACTTCTGGGATCAACCTTCTGAGTAGCTGGGACTACAGGTGCATGCCACCATGCCCTGCTCTATTTTTTTTTTTTTTGAGACAGAGTCTCACTCTTGACTGGGGCGAGTGCCGTGGCGTCAGCCTAGCTCACAGCAACCTCAAACTCCTGGGCTTGAGCAATCCTGCTGTCTCTGCCTCCTGAGTAGCTGGGACTACAGGCATGCGCCACCATGCCCGGCTGATTTTTTCTATATGTATTTTTAGCTGTCCGATTTTTAATTGTAGTAAAATATACGTAACATAAAATTTGCTGTCTTAACCATTTTTAGCTGCACAGTTCAGTAGTGTTAAGTATATTCACATTGTTGTGCAGTAGATCTCCAGAATGTTTTCATCTTGAAAAACTAAAACTCTATGACCATGAAACAATTCCATTTTCCCCTCCCCCAGCTCCAGTAACCACCATTCTACTTTTTGTTGCTGTGACTTTGACTGCTTTAGATACCGTATATAAGTGGAATTATGCTATATGGTATTTGTCTTTCTGTGACTGGCTTATTTCATTTAGCACAGTGTCCTCAAGGTTCATCCATGTTGTAACATGTGGCAGCAATTCCTTCCTTTTTAAGGCTGAATAATATTCCATTGCATGTACATTCCACGCTGTGTTTGTTCGTCATCATCGCTGGACACTTGGGTTGCTTCCACCTCTTGTCTATTTTGAATAATGCTGCTACGAACCTGGGTGTGCAAAAACGTCTTTGACGTCCTGTTTTCAGTTGTTCTGGTTTTATATCTGGAAGTGGAATTGCTGGATCACATGGTAATTCTATTTTTACCTTTTTGAGAAACAGCCACACTGTTTTCCATAGTGGCATACCATTTTATATTTTCACCGAGAGTGCTTGGAAGTTCCAGTTTCTCCACATCCTTGCTAATGCTTGTTATTTTCTGTTGTTGTTGTTGTTGTTGTTTTTTTGATAGTGGCCATTCTAATGGATATGAGGTGATACCTCCTTGTGATTTGATTTGCCTTTCCCTAATGATAGTGTTGTCGAGAGTTTGTTCATATGCTTCCTGGCCATTTGTATATCATCTTTGGAGAAGTGTTTGTTCAAGTCCTTTGCCCATTTTTAAATAGTTTTTTTTTTGTTGAGTTGTAGGAGTTCTTTATGTATTCTAGATATCAATCACTTATCAGATACGTGATTTCAGATATTTTCTCTCATTCTGTGGATTGCCTTTTCACTCTGTTGATAGTTTCCTTTGATATACAAAAATTTTACTTTTAATGTAATCCAGTTTGTTTTTCCTCTAGTTGCCTGTGCTTTTGATGTCACATCTAAGAAATCATTGCCAAATCCAGTGTTATAAAAGTTTTCCCCTATTTTCCTCTGAGAGTGTTACAGTTTTAGCTCTTATGTTTAGATCATTAATCTACTTTTCTTTTTTTGAGACAGAGTCTCACTGTGTTGCCCGGGCTAGAGTGCCGTGGCGTCAGCCTAGCTCACAGCAACCTCAAACTCCTGAGCTCAAGTGATCCTTCTGCCTCAGCCTCCTGAGTAGCTGGGAGTACAGGCATGTGCCACCATGCCCGGCTAATTTTTTCTATATGATTTTAGTTATCCGATTAATTTCTTCCTATTTTTAGTAGAGACGGGGTCTCGCTCTTGCTCAGGCTGGTTTCGAACTCCTGAGCTCAAACAATCCGCCTGCCTCGGCCTCCCAGAGTGCTAGGATTACAGGCGTGAGCCACCACGCCTGGCCCATTAATCTACTTTTGAGTTTATTTTTGTATATGGTATAAGGTAAGGGTCCAAATTCATTTTTTGCATGTGGATATCCAGTTTTCCCAGCACCATTTGTTAAAGACTGTCCTTTCCCAATCAAATAGTCTTGGTACCCCTGTGGAAATCTTTTGACCATGTTTATGAACACTCATACTAATTTTATAGACGAGGTGATTGGCATTGAGGTGTGACTGATAGACAATATTAACATATTCTTAAAAAGCATTTTTTAAACCCAAAGTAATTTATATTTGGTACAGTAAAAAAAAGGAGCTTTTAGGATTGTGAGGGGGTGTCCGTTTTACAGTCTTCTACAATTATTGTAGTTGATTTTAAAGTGAGAATTTTGTTCTTTGAGATTAATCTTAATATAAGCATGTCAGCAACATTTGTTAAACTTTGTAATGGAAGATAGTAATTTTGGGTTTCAGCATTCTTAGATAGAGTAAGGTCTTCAAGAAACAAACACTATCTTTTTTTGTAGTTATTTTTCCTTCTGGAATGTCTCTCATGAATTTTTACTGTATGTATTATGGAATGTTCTGTTTTTTTTTTTTTTAAAGCTGTAACCATTATCTAATTGTTGTGCAATGGAATTAAAAGTAATTTTTTAGAGCCTCATATGTTTAAAAATTGGTATATCTGGGTGACATTTTAAATTTAGCTATAGTAAAAAATATTTCTGTTTAGGATATATAATACAAGTATTATTTTTGTTTGACTTCTTTTATGCCCTCCCCCCCTTTTTTTGGTATATATAAAGAGTAGTATACAATAATTGACTTTATTGTTGACTCACTTGGGAAAACAGATTCCTATGTGTATGTTCCACTGTTTTCTCTTCTTGGGGATACATTCTGACCTAATGTTCTAAAAACTTCCCAAAGTATGTAAAACTGTTTTGAAATAGTTTTAAAATAGTAGTTTTAGCCATATTTTACAGCAATGTATTTGTAAGTTGAGTTAAACGAATATGTCTACATTAATTCCGTAGGTATTTACTACCTACCTATTGGAAGGAAGTAGTTTTGTATGGGATGAAAAGTAAAGGCTTCCTTTATGCCACTCCTGTTGTTAGGAATTAAAAAAATCATGGGAGAGCTAGAATGATTTGAAGATAACATAGTATAAACTTTTTTAGAAATTGAAAAATCAAAAGTTTGTGAGGTCTATTTTAATACTATTTTAGTTTGCATGCCTAGTTCATTCTTTCATAAGTAAATATTGTTTGTGAACATTTTGTCAGATTTCCATATTTTCTCAATTGGTGTGCGAAGGGCAGACGTTATTTCCTTGTTTATATAAAACTCCCATCTTTATTTATCAATGGTGATAAATTATAATTATAGATCTTTATGGCCTAACATAAATATCTATAAGTTTAGTTACAAAAATCATCAGAATTTGAATTTTTTTTTGTTATAAAAACAAAAGGGATTTCTGTGTGCCATTGCATTTAATTGCCAAATGAGATTCTAATGTATTTAAGATTGCCTTTTAAAAGAATTATTAATATTCTGGGAATCACTTAGTAAGATATTTAAAGTTAAAATTACTTCGATTAATAGAACAAATTGCTTTTTCAACTCTTTGCTCCTGGTAGGAACAGTTTTCATACATTTATTTGCTTAAAAGTATTACCTCAAGGCCGGGCGCGGTGGCTCACGCCTGTAATCCTAGCACTCTGGGATGCCGAGGCAGGCGGATTGTTTGAGCTCAGGAGTTCAAGACCAGCCTGAGCAAGAGCGAGACCCCACCTCTACTAAAATTAGAAAGAAATTAATTGGACAACTAAAAATATATGGAAAAAATTAGCCGGGCATGGTGGCGCATGCCTGTAGTCCCAGCTACTCGGGAGGCTGAGGCAGGAGGATCGCTTGAGCCCAGGAGTTTGAGGTTGCTGTGAGCTAGGCTGACGCCACGGCACTCTAGCCCGGGCAACAGAGTGAGACTCTGTCTCAAAAAAAAAAAAAAAAAAAAAAAAGTCTTACCTGAAAACTTCCTGGCGAATTCCTCAGTACCCTGTTGCTTAACATAGGAGAGAGGTGGAAAAAGAAAAAAATGCTTGGTTTTTATTGGCTTTGTTTCTTTTAACATTTCTGTCTAATAAAAATTGGGGTCAGGCTTCCTCATGTAAAGAACTGACTTCTTGTAACTGGAGCTGTTCTGTCATAGGCTGACCTCTTGAAAAGCAGAAAAGAAGTCTGAAACAGTAGAAAAGTTTTAGAAAATCTTTCAGATTAGTGTTAGCTAGGTTAGTGATATTAAAATACTATATTTTTATTGTTTCAGGGTTATGGATTTTATTAAAAGCAGAGAAACAATTCTTGGTCAAATTAATCTATAAAGGTACCAGTGGTTTGGAAATATTTCTGTGGTATTGAATTTTATGCAACAAAATCTGGAATAACTTCTTTTTTTTCCTTTTGACCTGTTTTCTTTTTTCTTATTTTTTAATTAATTTTTAAAAAAAATTTTACTGAGTACTGGTTTCAGAATAATAGACCTTCTTTCTTTTATTTAACCCAATCCAGAGCCACCTTGTATTCAATTTCAACAATACTTTTGAATTCCTATGATCTTTGCTCTGTGATCTTTATTTCCCTTTTTGCTTCTTTCAGCTGAATTTCTCTGTAAGCTCATTAAAATTAAAAAAAAAAATGAGATTGGACCCATTTTTTCTGAGGAAGGTGGTGTTTAGCACCCTGTTGGTGGGTCAGTACATTCGAAATAGTATTTTCAGCTTTCTAGAAGCATTTGCCTTATTTAATAATAATTAAGGAAAGCTTTCTGTTTGAGGAAACTGTGTCTTATCTTTGTATTTGCAAAGTCCTTTCATCCTTTCAGCATCATGATTCACTTGGTTTGTGTTTATGTAGGATTTTGAAGCTTAGATGCTAAAAAATTTATTTCACATGTTTATGTAACCATGTTTTGGATTCATTATTGGTTAAGTTTTTGAGAGTGATTCTTTTTTGATTAATTACTCAGCTATAATAGTATTTTGTTGTGCTAGAACAGATTTTGGAGGTTACTTTTAGCACATGAAAGTAGTAGGAATGTATTTAAAAAATGGGTTCCTTAAAGTAAATAGCTTAAACAATTAAATGCTTGTTTTTTTATGCTTAAAGAGTTATTAAAGTATATAAATAAAGGCAATATTACTTATATCCTATATTTTCATACTAAGATGTCTATCAGTTATGGAATGAGAAGCTGATTTTTTAGGTTATCTTCTATTTCAAAATAGCTGAATTTTTTTTTTTTTTTTTCTGACACAGGGTCTCACTCTTGTCATCTGGGCTAGAGTGCAGTGGTGTGATCATAGCTCACTGCAGCCTCAAACTTTGGGCTCAAACGATCCCCTGGGTTCAGCCTCTAGGATAACTAGGACTGTAGGCATGTGCCACCAGGTCTGACTAATTAAAAAAAATTTTTTTGTAGGGAGGGGTGTCACTATGTTGTCCAGGTTGGTGTCAAACTCCTGGCGTCAAGGGATCGTCTTGCCTCAGCCTACAAAAGTGCTGGGATTATAGACATGAGCCACCATGCCCAGCAGAGATGTTTAGGTATATTTATTATCACATTTTAAGAAAGAAGTTTTAGATTTATAACTCTGTATAAAAACTCATGGTACATTTCTTCACTTTTTATCATGTATGATTTAAAACAGAGAAAGACAACAAGGATGAGAAAAACCCAGAAAAACAAAGTCAACAAAAGCTTTTCAAAACAGTGTTATATGAAGTATGATAATTATGATAAGAAATTGTAATACTATTCGTGCCAGTGATATTTGTGTTTGACTGGAGTTATAAATCCTTTATGCCCAGGTAAACAAATTATTTTATTTCACAAAAGAGATTTAATAATTTATGCTTGAAGTATAAATGAAATACTATGGCCTTTCAATTGAGCGATGCTTATGTAGGCCTCAGATGTAAAAGTTCAGTCAGTGCGGTTATTGCAGCCCATTTCACTGAAGGAATGGGAACAAGAGTTTGTTTGTTAACTACCATGGAACCGAATACAAAGACGCCAGTGACCTTTGAACTTCTGTGGCTGTGCATCTGAACAGGGATTGTTTGAGAATGGGAAAAGCTGCCAGTAGACTTGGGATATGCATTCTTGTTTTCTGCAGAATTGTTGAATGACCTTACTCCAGAAAAGCAAAAAAACAAAAACCAAAAAAAAAAAACCAACCCCGAAAAGCTTAATTGGAAGAAATTCTTCCTAGTCTTAGAAGAATCTCATGTCTGTACAGCAAAATCTAATTAGATATTCATATCCCAAGTGATAGTCATTAAAAATATTGTCTGACAAAAATGGCAACATTAATTATTGCCATTTTATGCGTTGACAAGGCTGGTAGATGCTTGTGGCTTCTTCCTCTGCAGTTCTTGTTACATTCTTATTAAAAGCTATTTTCCAGTTCTAGTGGTTGAAAAGTCCTTCTGTATCTGGGTCACGCTAATTCTTTGGCTTTCTTTTACATTGCTTAAATGTTGAGCATTATTCGGAGAATAAAACCCATAAATATTTGTCAGATGAATGAGTGAAGTAATAAATCCACAGGAAAAGTGTTGTTTCTGTGTGAGAGAGTAGGAATAGGGCATTTGCAGTACTCTTTTTTTCCTCTGCCAAGGTGGTTAATAAAAATCTAGTAACATCTCTCAATGTGAGAATACCGCATAAATGCAGTACCTCTTTTGCATGTATGGAGTAGCTCAGCTTTTGTGTATACTTGTCATGTTCCCTCTAGCCAGTGTCAAACTGGGTTCAAACAAGGCTTTATTTCAAAACTATTGTCTTTGTAAATGGCCGAGGAATCAGTACTGATCTTTCCATTTTGGAGAAAAGCAGGCTCTGGTTTTCTGGCGTATCTCTCTTACGCGTGATTAATAAAGCAAAATGTTTGTATTTGAAATTAATGTACTAGTTCACCATCATACAGTGCATGTGCTTTACAGTGCTTCCCCCTTCCCATCAAAAATGCATTTATGCATATATTTTCGTGTACTTTCAGGTAGTTCTCTTTATGGTAAGTGGCCAGCACCATAATTTGGTTTATAGATTATGGCAGATTGCAGAAATCTGTGGATCATACTGCTTACCTGGAGTCATTGAGATTGAGTGTACAACTTCATTAGCGGCATTGTGACTTTTAGTAACTTTTCTGAAAGTGTCAATATATGTATTAAAATACTGATTCATCAGAAGTTTAACATAAAATCTTGGAGAATTTTGTTCATCATACTCATATGAAAAATTATTTAGAAAGCTTATCTTGAGTCTTGATTTATCAGCTCCTCTTATGAAATACAACAGTATACTGGCAGACATTCTTTAAACTCTTTTCATGCCTCTGTCTTAAGTGCCTGAGACAAGTAGGGCCTCCAGGGAGGGTTATGGGGGAGGCTGGCTCATCAGTGGAGGCAGAGGTGTGGGTGGTGCCGTGGCAGTGAAGGGGAGAGTCTGGCTGTCGGGGAAGATGGCTGAAAGAGTGGGAGCTGGAAAGGAATAAAGAGGGGGACATGGCGGGTACATGCTGCTGCACGTGGTCCACTGTTCAGTTCCCAACCTAAGGGAAGCAAGAGAATGGAGCCAGATCTGGTCTGCAGGCTTCGGACGTCTTTGTGTGGTGGAGGAGACAACCCTTAAATGGCTTACGGATTTTAAAAAAATTAAACTCAACTGCCTTGGGTTAATCGCTGTATGTTTTATTCAGTTTTAGCTTTGGTTTATTTTAATTGAAGTGTCTCCTTGATATATATTGATCTTGCTTTAGACTTTAATGTGATAGTCGTTTAAGAGAGAACAAGCAAACCATAGCACAGAATAGAGAGTGTATTTGACAAAATGCTTTAAAATTGCCATATAACATTTAGTGAATTGAATATTCTCCTTTTAAAAATCTAGCATGAAATATGTCAAATTGCTATTTTAGACAAAAATAAAACTTTTTTTGAACCGTTCATTTTGTTGAAATAGTTTATGCAGGGAAAAGATAGGAGGACTGAGGAACATGGGAAATACTGGATAAATAGAGCATCATTCACACCTGTTGTACTGAGAGGAAAAGTTTGTGTTCTGATAACTATCCATCAGCAGAAAAGTGCGGCATTACTTGATTTTATGAAATGGCAGATGCTAAGTTAATGTAGGTGAATGGCGAATAATGCTTTGGGTCAGAAAAGGGCAGACTGAGAATTCATTGTCATTCTGAAAAAAATTTGTTAGGAAATAAATACTCCGTTTAGGATTTTAAGTTCTATTGTTTTTTGATTCATTATTAACTTACTACATCTAAGAACTCAGTATTTTAGAAAATTTATTCAACTTTTTTGTCATTTGAAAAAAGAAGATACAATTGAACTCTGAAAGGCAAACAACCTGGACACTGGTATGCATCTGCTGGCTGAAGAAGTGGTGACGGTGCCTGGCCTTTTCATGTTATATTCCCTGAACGTTTGCATTTTCTTCCCATTGCAAATAGTAGGAACATGCTTTGGAAAAGTAGTTGCCAGACTTGTATCACAGCAAATTGCTTCCAGTGCCATAAGTCATAAACTTGTAAGTTACTAGATTAAAAAACTACGTTCAGTATTAGTAAATGTGACAAGCGTTCACCGTAGCTACGGCAGAGACTCCTTTTTGCCCATCTAATATCCATTTTCTCCATTTTCCTTTCCAGTAGAACTTAAGTTTTGTTAGAAGCAAAATGCAACAATTTTTTTGTGCCTAGCTAAAAAGTGACTTATTTCTTAGCTTCCTTTCTAGCAGAGGTAGCCGCGTGACACAGTCCTTGTCAGTGAGATACGGGCAGAAATTTCTGGCTGAAGTTTTTGGGAAAGCGCTTTGACCCATTCGTCTTTCCTCCTGCCTAGAGATTGGACAGGATGACCAGCTGGAGCAGTATTCCAGGGACCTCTGGGGAAGGCCAAGAGATGGACAGAGATCTCAGTCCTCATATTCTTGAACTGCCAGATCACTGTCAGCAGTGCCTCTCTCTGAACTTGTATTTCACGAGGAGAGTAAACCCGTGCCTTGATTTGGCTTCCTTTTACATGTATCTGAACAGTATCGCTAACTGATAGAATTTTTTTATTTTTATATTTTTTTAGAGATGAGGTCTTGCTCTGTGGCCCAGGCTGGAGTGCAGTAGAGCGATCATAGCTCACTGTAACCTTGAACTGGACTAAAGTGATGCTCTCACCTCAGTCTTCCGAGTAGCTAGGACTATAGGCATGCACCACCACATCTGACTGATTTAAAAAAAAGAAATTCTTTTTTTTTTAGAGATGGGGTCTCACTGTGTTGCCCAGGCTGGTCTTCAACTCCTGGCCTCAAGTGTTCCTCCCACCTTGGCCTCCCAAAGTGTTGAGATTACAGGGGTGAGCCACCACATCTGGCTCCTAACTGATATAATAATTTACATGCCCATTATGATACACTTTCAGGAGAGTTGGATTCTTATGATTATAGTTTAACAAGGGATTTTACCTAATTTCAAATCCAAAAGGCCTTGAGAGTTTTAGAATTGTTTCTTTTAGACTTGATTGGACCAGCTGGATATCCAGATGGATGAATATTGGTTACTGCTGGAGGGTTTTTCCTCTTTCAGAAATAGTTTGTAGCATTTCCCAGTGTCATTTCATCATCTCTCTCATTTCAGGTCTGGGGCTTCGTCTGGCTACATAATCGATGTTGACACTACAGAACTCCTTCAGATTGCGGCCGATTTCCGGGCAGTTGTAGCACAGTTAGGGGCATCTGGATTGGTCAAGGACAGGAAGTTGACTGCTGACCTGATCTCCCTCTGTATCAAGCTTAACTGTGGAGATTTTTTCCCTTTTCCTTTTATAATTTTTTAACTTATTCATGTATAATACACATACAGGAAAGTACGTAGATCATACATATACAGCTCTATGACTTCTCATAGAGAGAATGACCCTACATGTAACTAGCATCCGATTAAGAAACAAAGCGGCTCCCTTATTGCGCTGTGTATTATCCGTATCCAGACTTAACAACAGCATGGATTAGTTTTTGCCTGTATTTGTATTTTATGTACATGGAGTCATATGTTAATAGAACATATTCTTCTGTGTCTGGCTGCTTTTGCTCGGTGTTATCTGTGAGATTTATCCATATTGTTATGTATGATTATAGAGTTTTCTCATCTCTCATAGCCTGTCACATTCCATTTTGTGACTTTATCTTGTCTACTGTTGGTGGGCATTTGGATCGTTTCCAGTTTTGACTATTATGAATACTGCTGCTGAGACCATTCTGGTACAAATCTTTTGGTAACCACATGTAAGCGTTCTGTTGACTGTATACTTGGGAGTGGAATTGCTGGAGCAGAGCGTATCAGCAACCTGAAAGAGTTGAAGCTCCTCTGCATTCTCCCCACCACTTGATGTTGTCGTTGTTTTTAACCTAGTCATTCTGGTGGGTGTATATTTTGTGAAGTGCCTCTTCATGTCTTTTGCCCATTTCTCCATTGGATTGTTTGTCTTATTTGTGAGAATCCTTTTTATCTTCTGGATACTAGTTGTTTTTATGAGATATCTGTATTGTGATATCTTTTCCTACTGTTGGGGTTACTCTTTCACTCTTTGAAGTGTCTTTTGAGGAATAGGTATTAATATAGTACGATGTATTATGTTTTCCTTTGCGGTTAGTGCTTATTGGATACTGTTAAAAATACCTTTGCCTACTCTGTCACAGAGATGATCTATTTTCTTCTATAAAAGCTTTATTGTTTTACCTTTTGTATTTCGATCTATTTTTTTCTGGAATTGCTTTTCGTGTAGGATGTGAGGTGGGGGTCATGATACATTTTTTCCCATATGGCTATTTAGTTGAGTCAGCATCATTTATTAAACAGATTATCTTTTCCCATTGCATTGCACTGTCAGCTCCGCCATAAATCAGATGACCCAGTATGTGTGGGTTGTTTTTGGACTGTTTTATATTCTATTCTGTAAGTCAGTTTTTCTATTCTTTTTGCAAATACCATGCTTTTCTAATTATTATAATTTTATAACAGGTTTTGTTAACTGTTAGTGTGAAGTACTCCAGCTTTGTTCTTCTTTAAGATGGCCTTAGCTAACCTTGGGGATTGTCAGCTGGTTAGGTGGAGTTAATATTCATTTTGTATGACTTCTAACTTCTACCATACACATCTCTCAAACAGCTGATTGAAGTATTGGCATTAATCCACTTAGCTGGCCAGAGAACCCAGTTAGGACCTCTAACCTCTTAATGAGTTTTCGTATTTATTCAGTAAACAGAAAATAATTTTTTGGTGCACACATTTAAAATCAGTGCTGTCTTTTAGCATAAATCACTGCAGTGTGTAGTTATCAAATATTTAGTTCAAATGTGTATATTTAATTGCGCTGATACTTAATTTTCTCATTTGTAAGTAATCAGCTGTTTTGTTTACCCTTATGACCAGTTCTGTAGATGCCATGTTTGGGAATTAGTTCGCTTCAAAAAGCTGAAACAGGAATAGTGGAATAAAAATAAGACTGAATCCATCTGGAAGAATGAATCATCTGTACATGACATTTAAAGGCAATAATCTTTGTTAGTAACAACCTGATATTGTTAATCTGAAGAAGTTGCTTCTCAGTATCCTGCCTTATTTTCTCCTTGCATTTCACATTGCTTCATTTGGAGGAAAGCATCAGGTTTTAAGTAAAACAGTTAATATTCATCTTCAAGATTGACCATATGTAACTTGACTAATTTTTTTTTTGGAGGGGTGGAAAGTAGGAGGAAGGGGAAGTAAGGGAGCCTTCTGGATGCAGTGATTATGTTCCATATTCCCATGTAACAACACATCATTATACATGATACATCATTTAAAATTGGCCACTGCACTTCAGCCTGGGCAAAAGAGGGAGACCCTGACTCTATAAATAAATAAATAGATAGTCTTTATGTATGTATGTATGTATCTGTCTTGGGAAATTGAAAATATATGCTCCCTATCATACCTTGTTTCTACTTTTAAAAATAAGGGACTGAATGATCAGAGATCATATAGGCTGCTGCATGAGTGTGCCCTCCCAGACCCCCGCTTCCACTTAATAAAAGGCGAGTTACAAGGGTAGGGTTCATGCTTGATTCAAAATTGGAATTGAGTGCTAGTGAGGCATATGAAGCTCTATTCAAAGTTATTTACTTTTAATTACAAATAAAGAGCACACCATTTCATTTATGATATTTTAATTTTTTTAAATCACATAATTATATCCTATTTCAGTTAGAATTTGCTGTGTTACCTGACACAGTCTGTTTATACAACTGTGTTGTGGGCAGAAGTTCTTGTTTGTTAACGGACCAGGTACACATTGCGGCCTTAAACATCTCCGTGACCGCGTTTGCTGAGCGGGTACCTATGGGGTGCATATTGATTTTCAGACACTTCGTAAGCACTGGGAATATAAAGGTGAGCAAAATAGATGTGATTCCTGAAATAGAACTTCCAACCAGAGTTTGACATCTTAGTTTTACAACATAACTTACTTGTACTTGGTGAATTTTCATACTGGTAACAATAAGTAATTTTTGATTGCCCTGTGAGGATTCAGGCTTTCTACTCTAGTTAAGCATATTATTCCTAGTGCGATGTATTAGTTAGTATCAGATTTCATATATTGTGGGCTGTTTTTTCTCAATGTATAATTTAGTTAATAATGTATAACTTAGCTGGATTTAGCCTTTTGCACTCCATGCAAAGTATATCTAAAAATATTATAACTCTTTGTGAGTGCTTGTGGAAACAAGAGCATCTAAAATGAACGTGCACTGAGTTGTTCCTCATATATCGTGTTCCCTACCTACCACTCTTTTTTGTTTGGATTGAAAAATAGCACGAATATGTGTACCGACCTATCCATACATTATGCCCATGTTTGGTAACACATGATTTGCTTAAGTATCACCAAGTTCCTAATTAAGAAGCAAAGCAAGGTAAGGAATGGGGTGGGGGAAAGGGATGAATCTTTATCTGAAAATCCCTTCCACCAAAGCACATCTGGGTTTATTTTGTTTGTATAGTTGTATTTGTATACCTTTTAAACGACTGTCAAATTTGTCTGCCTCTCTGTCTTCAGTGCTGCTACTTCAGTTCTGAAAGATCCTCTCTGGCCTCCAGTTCTTGCAGCAGCCTCCTGTTGTACTCTCTGCCCAAAACTTACCCTATTCCAGGTCTTTTTTCCTCCATTTTCAAGCCAGAATAATTTTACTGAGATGTACATATGGAAATTCAGGGAGCTTCAGGTGGTATCCTCCGGTTGAGTTTAGAGTTTGGCCCAGAAAGGGGCTAGCGCAGGCTGAGTAGAAGGGGTAGCATTTACAGAAGCTTTCATGTTTTAAACTATGGCAGCAGTCTTACAAGGCGACAGCCTCCCAGGAAGACAGCAGTTCTTTTAAGCTTAAGTCATTTACCTCTGTGCATGCTGGCAAAGTCAGTCATACTACTTTATGGCGGTATAGTCTTACACTAATGGCAAGTTTACGTAACAGTTTTATACAAACACACTTGAACCTTGTTTCTCTTATACTGTTGTATTTCAAAGACCTGTTCTGCTCCTTGTATCTAATAGCTTGTTTCTATTGATGCTTTCCTGGACAATCTGATTCGTTCTACTTTGTTTAATTAGTAGAAATAGCTAATTTCTAATGGTGATCAGTATTTTGCCCAATTCAGCAAATATCTGTGGTGAGTTAGAATCCCTTCTTAAGGACAGAAGTTGCCGGTTAAGCTGTTAAGTGAAAATAGTTTATTAGAGTAGATACCATCCTGAAAACAGTATAGTTAGTACAGGGACTATCTACTAATAAGCCGACCATTCTTGCCTCTAAACTAGTTTTCTTGAGAGTAGATCCTGGTGGAGTTTGTTGTGTTCTTCCATTGCTAATGAAAGATTAAACATGATTACAGCCGAGAGAGTAAAGCTGTTAAACTGGAAATAGACCAATTACTGTAAGTGATGGTAAAGGTGTTAAAGATAAAAGTATACAGCAGATGTAAAGTTAAAGTTAGTTTAAAGTTGGTATTAAACTAAAAATTGTTCACTTTTTTTATGGTGGTGACGTTACAAGGTTGAGGCACATAAGCATATTGGCTCATTCATGATAATGGTACTTCGTCGTTTTTAACCTTCAGTATTTTCTGCTCTATTTATTTGATACTATTTTGGTTATAAATACACGTAATTCATATATTGTTGATGTGTTTCAGTATGGTCGTTAGACAAATTTCTGTCAAATATGTCACTTTAAAATACAGTTGCATTTAAACTTTGAGCTTAAGCAGATTTAGGTGTCATTTTCTGTGTTTTCAGGAATGTACTTTCGTTTATTTTTACAGTCCACTTATTTTTAAAAGTTTACTGTTTTCTTCCGTGTGTTTTTTACATTCAGAGGCACATTTTCTTCTTAGTGAAACTATTCTAAGATTTTGTGATGTAGGCTGGTTAAAAATGACTCATTTAATAGAATTGTATTCCACAGTCTAGGCTTTTGGAGCATATCATATTTCATTGAAGGACAGATGTTTGAGAAAAGGAGAATCTATAAACCAGATAAAAGTAATAGCATCTTTGCCAACTTCATTACGTTATCATCATTACCTTTAGAGTTACTTAGTGGTGCCTAATCAAGACAGGATCAGTTTACTTTCTTGTCTACTGTTGTAGAATTCCCTTAACCAATATCTAAGAAATCACAATTTGTTGATTTAAATAATAGGTATTTTCTGAATCTAAGCCAAATTTGAGGTTGGCTTTTAGCATTCAGTGTAACTTTTTAACAGTTGTTATTTGGATAAAATGACTCTTTAAAGGCCAGAATTATGCAATGGAATTCATATACCACTTGCGAGTGTGTTAAATGGTGTGATTTCTCTGAAGGACGATTTAGAAAAATATATCAAGAGCCTTGAAATGTTTCTTTTGACCTAGTAATTCCACTTTTAGGATCTCATCCTAAGAAAGTAATATAAAATATATGAAAATATTTAACCAGTGATACTCAAGGTAGGATTGTATATAATGGTGAAAATTTGGTAAATCAAAATCTGCAACAAAAAATAATTAATTATGGCATATCCACACAGAGGAATGTTAGTTAGCCATTATAAAGTTTATTTTTGAGGACCAATAACTAGGGAAAATCCTCATGCTATAAAAGTGAAATAAGTATGAAGAACTCTGTAAGAAGATGAACTCTATTGAATAATGAATAACAATTAAAAACATAAGTCAGACTTGTATATACAGACCTGGAAAGATCAATAAGACGATTAATTAAATGCAAAAAAGCAAGGTGTAGAATAATATATACACTTACATACACGTATTTTAAATTACATATATCTGTACATATATGATGTATACCTACACATGTTCACACACATATACACACATACATGCATGGAAAGAAGATATTTGTAAAAGCAAACATGCTAAATGAACTATATATTCATATGTAGGAATGTACATGTATAGAAAAATATCTGTTTAGTCAGACTGTTACTAGCGTTGACTGGAATCGGAGAGGGGAAAGGTGTACTTTGAGTTCTACTTGAATTTTTAACAGTGAGAGTGTATCCATATATTATTCGTAATTAAAATAAAGAATAAAAACCCTTGAAACTCAAGATTCTATTTGGTAAAGAAACAGATTCACTAAGATGTAAGCAGTGGTTACCTCTGGAAGGTAGGAGTTCAGATAGTTCTAATTTTCTGTGTATTTTTCTGTATTTTCCTGATTTTTGGCAATGAACAGGCCTTATTTTTATAAACAGAAAATGCAGTAGGATTTTTTAAAAAGCTCATATCTCAGGTAATATAGTGTGGAATCAAGGTTGCCTTGATTCAGATCCTGGCTGTCTACTGTTGACTACCGTGAGACTCTAGGAGGTTGCTTTATTTTTCCCACAGGATTTTTTTGACAGTTAAATGATACGCGACATAAGTAAGCTAGTTAATTTCCTTCCTCCTTGCTTTCCTTTTTAATGTCATAATAGTTAAAACTCTTCAAAATGAATGAAAAATACCATGAAACTATTAACAGAAATACAGATGCATATTCAAATGTATATTAAAAAATTGGACATCGTAAAACTCATGATAGTTTCAGAAGTAATTCTGCTACAGGGTAGAAAGAGAATTTTCTTTAGAGCAAAACAAAGAGGTGTGGGATTTCACTCTGATGGTAGGAGGAAGCAGGAATGAAACCTCATTGTTTTGTAGGAACCAGTTTTTAGTCGGCAATAGCATGGTTTTCAAAGTGTGGTTTATAAAAATTTCCCCACAGGTTCAACTTGATTAATTTTTTCAAAGCTGTATTGTAGATAAAGTGCTATCTTTATTCATCATGGCCATTAATATTAAGAAATAAAAGTATTGAGGTTTCCAGGATATTAAGTCATGCAGTAGTAATTCAATATATAGAATGAGATATCTTCATTAATTTCGGAGGTTGTGTTTCAGTGGCATAAGATAATTAGGGAAAATAGACACCAACATAAAATTCTTATAGCACTTAACGATTGCATTCTTCTTATATATGTTTATTAGAAGTACAATAGAAAATACAGAAATTTGCTTTTTCCTTGTTTTTCAGAGGCAGTATCACAATCTTAAAGAGGAACATTAATTGATATCAAACAGCCAGTTAAGTGGCAGAGTAGGGGTCCAGTCCTGGATACACTGGACTTCAGAGCATTAGCACTGCTGTCTCTAGTGTTACTGCCTCTAGGTGTTTTTGTAAAAAGAAACACTTTTTTTTTTAAAGAGCTAAGAAGAGATTTGGTGGATATCAAATGTTTCTATTATTTCGTTTGTTTCCTTATTTAGTCTTATTTCTCAACTGAGTAAATTTGGTCTCATTTGTGCCTTTGCTCTTCTTATAAGTCATACTCTTGAATTTCAGCCCTCCAAGAATGCCACATATTGAAAAGCAATTTGGGACAGAATTTCATGTGGTTTAAAAATGAGTCTACTTTGGGAAACCACTGTATTGCGTGACTGTGAGTCAGCTTCAGTGTCTCAGCTTGTAGTCTGCAGTGTGACCTGGCACCAGCACCTCTGTTTTAAGTATCTGCTAGTAATAACAATCTCAATAGCAGTACAGAGTGCCTTTCATAAGTATGTGAAATCCCGTGGAATTGATCTGAATTCACTTCCACGCTGGTATATATGTTTTATATGATTTTTTTCCCTAAAAAGCTAAAAATTTCCTCGGAATACACTTTCTTCAGTGTACCCTCTTCACCTGGTAGATTGATCAGTGGTCGAAAGTTTTTTTTGTGTGTGTCTAAATAGTGTCTTTATGTTTTTAACTTGCTGTATAGTTGCTTGACTCGTTATAGGTTATCTAGGAAACGTTTTGCTGCTTTTAATCAATTCTGGAATGATTCTGTTTTGAATGTATCCTTTATCTTGTGGAAGTCTTTTAATCTCCTTGTCTAATTCAGTATGTTATTGTCATTCTTACACCACATCATTTATTATAAGAGCTAATCTGACTGGCATTATGCTGTCCTTTGCTCTTGCTTTGCTAAGTGACCATGTCAGAGAGGAAATGGATTCCAAGCTCCATGAGGGCAGAGACCATGCCTGCTTTATTCACTATATACTGTGTCTCGCACAGTACCTGATACACAGCAGGCACACAGTAAAGCTGAGTACAGAAGGGTATGACTGAGCACAAATACAGCAGAGAAAACTGCAGGGTCATAGTGAACTATAGCTTAAGTCATCAGCAGCATTGATGGGAGTTGCGTACAAGAAAAGGAGGAGAGGGGAGATTCAACCAGGCTTTTGGAAATACGTGAAAAGCTAATAATAGTGATAACATTTTTAAGACATTCTAGGCACTGTGTTATGAGCTTTATAGATATTATTTAGTCTGTAGAGAGTACAAACAATACAATAGAAGAAATAATCAAGAAGCAGGAAAATGTTCTGGTTTGCTTAGGTAAAGGGAAGCTGGGGGTGATTTAGGTGCAGAGCACCACTTACAAAGACGTTTTGTACAGGAGTTGTTGAGATGTTGGTGGAACATAGAATGATTTTCACTTCGATTATGATTAGAAGTAAATTAAAAAATTATAAATAATACAGTAATGAAAATAATGAGAGCCAAGACATGATAAAAAATACTCTTTGTTATCTCATCCCAAGGAAGTCATTCTTGTAAAATGCTGTGAGGTGGATATTATGGAAAGTTAAGCTTACGCAGCCTCTAGAAGAAAACGGGTCTTCTAGATGGTTAGATGGGCTGGATCAGATAAGCTTTCAAAGTTTCCTTTCAGTCAGATTCTGTGATTTTATCAGGTTAGGAATAAATAAGTTTGGGGGAGGATGTTTTGTTTTTTCATGTGCTTTTTATTAAATAAACTTAGGGTTCATTTAAAATGAAGATAGAATAAATGAGTAAAAGGAAAATGCCTCTTGAATCAAGGGACCAACCTATTTCATGCCTCTCCCTCCAGTACTTTTGAGTATTCTAAGTTATTTGTAGTTAATACTTTGAAAATGTGTATTTTTTTCCATTTTGCTGTTGCAAGAGTTTTTATCTTCCAGAAAGCATTTATACTGGAATGCAAGGATTGTGCTTATAAAATTTGCAGTGTTTTAATGTTTTAAAAATGACCTTCAAAAGATGGATGGAAAATTGCTGTATCATACCTCCTATATGTTGTAAAAGGAAGTCTTTTTCTTTCTTTAATATAAAATTGGGGGATGAAATAAACTTTAGATAAATTTCCTTGAGGGAAGATTAATAAAATCTGGTACATTATTATTCTGGTGGAAGTATCATCAGAATAGTTGTGTATTTCTCCTCCTTTGATGTATGTTGTTTGTGAGATCTCTTTAAAATTCATCCATTCATTCATTAATTCATTTATTTATTTAGAGACAGAGTCTCACTCTGTTGCCTGGGTGATTGCTGAGGCATTAGCCTAGCTCACAGCAATGTCAAACTCCTGGGCTCAAGCTATCCTCCAGCCTCAGCCTCCTGAGTAGCTGGGACTACAGGCATGTACCACCACGCCTGGCTAAGTTTTTCTGTTTTTACTAGAGATGGTATCTTGCTCTTGCTCAGGCTGGTCTCAAACTCCTGAGCTCAAGCAATCCTCCCACCTCGGCCTCCCAGAGTGCTAGGATTATAGGTGTGAGTCACAACCCCCGGCCTTTAAAATTCTTTTAAAAAAGTCTCACAGGTTACTTTGAAGTCATGAAATAGGACGCGGGAATGCATGAGAAGACAAACATACGAATGAACTTAATCACTTTAAAATCTTATGACTGCCGGCAGGTTGTCTCATATCCAGCTTTGAGTGATGAATAGAACTGGGGCTGCACATCATTTATGTTTTTAATATACACAATGCTTGGTCTTTAACCAAGGGTTCATGTGGGAGTGTGATAATTTTCTACTCAGTTCTGAGAATTGTGGAGTAAACATTTTATTGCTGATTTAAATAATTTAACGTACATTATTAATATTTTGCTAGATGCAAAGCACTGCTAGATCTGTGGGGGTTCAAGAATAAGGCTTTGGAGTATTTACAGTAAAGTGTGGAAGGTAGAGCTGGTGAGGAGAAAAGAGGGCCGCTCAGTGTGGGAAATGCTGCCTTTGAGCTGAACACGAACATGAAAATGGAAGTTAGCCATTGTTGAGTTCTAAATTGAAATATTGACATTATATATACATCTTCCCTTAAAAGACCCATTTTAGTAGCATGTTTTATGGTAGAGATGACTTTGAGGGGAGAACAGAGAGAAGGATAGGCCCCTTTAAGATGCCATCCCAATTTTATGATTGATCACCTGGACAATTAGTTTGAAATGCTTGCAGAGCTAGAGGGTTGAATTAGAAATTACTGAATGGATCAGACCAAAGGGTTTAATCTCAGTATTCAGTTGCCACTAATGACCTATAGTTAAAAACAGTCCCACTGCTATGGGAGAGCATGATTTTCATCTCGGATAGTACCTGAAAGGTTAAGTGTTGCCCTGGTTCTTTGAACAGTAATTTATAGCTTTTTGTCAATTTTTTCCAGAACCTTTTGGTTCATTTTATTTGTCCATTTGTTGGGTTTTTGAGGTATTGGTTTCATAATTTTATTTCATGTGGTGAGAAATAGAATCGACTTTTTTCTAATTAATCTTATTCATCATCAAAGCATCTTACTAATTTCATGGTTTTGAATTTGATAACCTGAAGTTTGTGGACTGCCAGTGCTTTTATAGATTGTTTTATCCCAGTGTTACCTCTTTTAACTGAAGAGTTTTATTTTTGGAGTCCTTTACTTGATTATACTTTAAATGAACTTTTTGACCGTTCATTAGTTCTGCCACATTTGGATGATTCTCTGTATACAATTAAAACATGTTGGGTTGGAATCGTATTACAACCGACCAGAGAGGGATCACTCTAGATGAGTTTCGATCCATGAACCAACTCCCCCAAGCTCAAGATGGCTCTGATGTTTAAAAAACTGTAATCCCCTTGAAGGCAGGATTGTGTTGTATTGATTTATGCGCAGGGACTAGTATAGCATCTGACCCCGGTGAGCTGTAAATAAAGGTTTCGTGAATATCTAATCCATCGAATAATACCCATTTGTTAAATTGATGAATAAAATATTGCCAAACATTAATGAATATCGAGTAGATTAAGTGTTTGACTTCCTTTTTTCTGTGTGAAAACTATGAAATAACTTCCAATAAATTATTTTGGCTTAGTATCTCTTAAAACATTGTTTATAATAATAGCAACAATCACCCCCGAGCATCGGTTATAAACCTTAAGAGTACTATTATTTAAGATCGAGAATTGTACATGTCATTCTTTGAACTAGGAGAATAGGAAAATAATGGTCATATACCAAGCTTTTATAAAGGAGGCAGTAAAATTTTTACCCTTATACATTGTTGGTGGCTTTATAAAATGGTAAATCCTTTAAAAAATTTTTAAAAAATAAGTATAAAGAACCATCAGAACATCTGTACTATTTGACTGAATGTTATGTTTAGAGTCTAATGAAATAGTCCAAAATAAGGAACTAACCGTATATACAAAGATGTTAATTACAGAATTATTTATACAGTTGAGGAATTGTATTAAACCTCAAGTAAGTTAATTGCCTCTCTGCCTCAGTTTTCTTATCTGCAAAAATGAAGATAATAATATACCTTCTTCATAGAGTTGTGAGGAATAAATGAAATCATATATGTATAGTACTTAGAATAATGTCTGGTGTTTATAAAGCACTGAAATTTGGCTGTACTGCTGTTGTATTTTATTATTATTGATGTATAAGTCTCTCATTTCCTAGGGACTTTATTATATTATTGTACAGGTATATATTAGGTGCAATGGGAGGTAAGTAAAAGTTGTGGTTCTTGTTTACAAGGAACTTAAAATTCATTTGGTGGTAATTATAGTATATTGAGAAATAATATTAATTTTGCATTAGAATGTGGTAAGTAACATAAGAAAGGCACAAAATGCTATGGGAACTCTAATAAAGGAGGGCACTGATTACTTTGGGTTTGTGGAGTTGGAGAAGACACTTTTACCGAGGTGTGAAAGCTAGATAGACTTCTGAGAGGTGAAACTGTGGAGGATGGCATTTCGTGGGACACGTGAGCAAAGACAGGTGGGAAAACAAAGCATGCATCTAGTGTATTAGAATTGTGGGAGACAGGGCTGA
Source organism: Indri indri (assembly GCA_004363605.1). Classification (NCBI taxonomy): domain Eukaryota; kingdom Metazoa; phylum Chordata; class Mammalia; order Primates; family Indriidae; genus Indri; species Indri indri. Next base: position 272,945 of record RJWJ010000279.1, read on the forward strand.
AAGGGAAAGAGTACTCACTGGAATGGTTTGAATGCCAAGCTGAGGAATTTTTATTTTATTTATGTGACATTGATAAGTGAAGGCTCTGGTGACCTGGTAAGAACTATGTTTTAGGAAGATTGAATAACTCTGCAAAATGGTTTGGTGGAGGTAGGAGAGAAGGGAAGTGGGAAGACCAGTTTGTTTTTTTTTCCATTTATTTATTTTAAAAATATTTGCTGCTCACCTGTTCTTTACCTTGTTTTATGCTTTGTATTGAGAATAGGACTGTATCATACTTATTTATGATTGTTAGTGGTGTTTCAGGACACGATAATGAAAACTGAAACTCGCGTGGTGTTTGTGGGAGTGAAAGTAGATTAGATGTCAAATGCATTATGGAAGCGGGGTGACAGGCTTGTTAACTTTACGTACGCTGTAGGGGAGAGGTAGAAGTTAAAGATAACTTGGGTTTTAAACCTGAGTGACCTGGGGACTGATTGCATTATTTTTAATGCACATTGGGAAATCAAGAAGGTGAGCTAGTGTATGTGGATATGCATATAAATGATGCTTTATATTTGACTTACTGCTTTCTTTGACTTGCCAATGACACACTGATTTGGTGCCATCTAGGAGGCAGTTGGCAATGTGGAGCTGGAACTGGAGGGAGTGGGTGGCCAGTGAGATTAAGAATGTAAGTTTGTAAATCATATGCGTGGATGCGGTAGATGAAGCTGTTGAAGCGAATGGAGTTGTCATGGGGGAACGTGCAGGGGTGTGTGTGCTCTTGGTGGGGGTGGGTTGGGAGATGAACACTTTTTATTTTAAAATAATCACTTTAGTACTTTTTATTAAAATTATATATTCCCATTATTTAAAAAAATCTGATGGTAAAGAGGGTATATCCAGATCTCACAACCTGGACTTTATTTCCACTGAATTCAGTAGAATACCCATTTATCTGTTCTATTTATAGCATCAAGATTGAATATCATAGCATTTTCTGCAGATTTCATTTTCTGTTGCCTTTCCACATAAAAGAAAAATTAATTATGTTTTAATGAAGTATATAAGTTACCGTGTGTGTATATCCTTTAATTAAAATATTTTTTCTTTAAAATTTCTAAATTTCATGTATTGGGTGTAAGCTCTGTATCAGGGTACTGACATACACATTTTGTATACATGATCTCATTTATTCCTTATAAGTTCATAGGTGCCAATATCCCCATTTTATGGGAGAGGAAATGAAGAGAATTTAAATACTTTGCCCTAAGCCACAGTGGTGGTAAATAGTGGAACAAGAATGCAAACCCAGAAATGGCCCACTCCTAAATCCATTTTCTTAACCACTAAGTTAAACTATATATACATTGTCCTCTCCTCTGGATTCTGAGATTTCTCTAGGAACATTCCTTTCTACTTCCTCTGCTGAAATGTTGCTTTTAAATTTAGTCTTTAAAATTGACAGAAAATTGGCTTTTGCAGACCCAAACTTTTTTCAGTCCATATTAAAGATAGAAAAGATTCGTGCAGTGGTTTCTTATAATGTAATGACTAAAGATATAAAAGAAAATGTAAATCTCACTCTGAAGCATTTGGGGGTTGGGAGAAGGAAGAGGAAAATTAATATAATCAGATTATTCACATTTGGTTGGTTTATGAATATTTACTATTTCATAAAAGCCCTGTGTCGTGTGTCTCAAGGAATTCAGAGATAAATAAGATAGCTTTGACCTGCAAGAGTAATTCACCTAAAAGTAAGCATACCATGAGGCAGTATAAATGTCCCAAGAGAAGGGTAAATTAGGTACTTTGGGGATTTATTGAAGATGAAAGCTTGTAAAAAGGAAATGACGAGATGGGGCTGCTGAAGGATGGATAGCACAATTATGGAAGTGTCATTTCAGTAGGAATTTACAGAGGAAGGAAATTATGGGGGTGTGTTTATGGAACAGCAAGTAGTTTGGTTTGACTAGAATTTTTTCCCCCAAGGTCACATAGCTAGTAAGTGCTTGAATTGGAGTTGGAATCCCTGGCCATCTGACTCCAGAGTCTGCAGTAATAACTATTATGCTAAACTGCTGCATCCTTACCAAGAAATTTGTCTAGTCCTAAGGCCAGAGTAGTGGTGTATTCTTTGATGAGGTTAAGAGTGGGGGAATTATTTACAATGTAACAAGTTTCCTAAGGGATTACTGGAAAGAGATGAGAGGGTAGTCAGCAGAGGGAGGATGGGTTAGAGCCAGAGAAGCGTTAAGAAGAGTGGAGTTCACTTTTGGGGTAGTGATCAGGGCAGGTTGACAGGAATGTGATAACATCGATGGAAATGAGTCAGTCTCAAGGTTCTAAATAGAGCTGCTTCGCTACTCTTTAAATGAGGCATTTACTTTATACTGAGAATTTTCTCCTGTCATATCATTGAAAATGTTACTTCTGTTAGCATTTAGTGAATTTTGGTGATATTTAAGATTAGTTTTGTATTACTAATATTGTAAAGTTATTTAGTATTATAAAAAGCTGGATTGCTAGTGCAACTCCTGTCTTTAAATAGAATTGCATAGCTATGTTTTCAAGAATGCATTGTTCATACATGGAAAGATAGAAAACATAAATTTAGAAAAAAGATCATGAAAAAAAATTTCGTGAGCTTCGTTGTGTTATTTCCACTTGTATGATGCTGGCATATGCCCCCTTCTGAGTAGGGATGAGTTTGATATTGTTGACTAGCCATTGTTAGCTATAAATGGGGGAAATGCACTTGTAGTGTAGGAATTAACACACTGACTGCCACATTATAAAATTTTTTTTTCCCTTGGGGCCATGAAAATAGAATAAAAACTTCAAAAACAAAACAATCCTTTCTAATTTAATGAAAATTTTGTTGTTTTTTATTGTTTCCTGCGCATGAGTTATATGCAATTAAATTGTCAATATTAATTGTAACAATAAGAACATCAACAAGACATGTCAGTTACATATGCTTCATGAGGCCCTGGACTCAAAACTAGCATGAGTTAAATACAACTCACATGACAGTTAATGTGTTAAATAACTTGTGATTTAAAAAGTCAAATGTTAAGATAAGAATTATTACTTAATAAGTACAATTGGGAAGTGAAACCCAACCTTTAAAACTTAGAGTTTATGCTCAGATTTAATTCTACAAACATTTTATGTACAGTTACTATGTAGGAAATGAAGATTACAAACAACAGCCCCTGCCTTGGAATTTATAGTCTGAGAGATAGGAGAAGAAATTTGTACAAAGGAGATAGAATGGTAGTTACCTAAGAAAGTACAAAATGCTGTGGGATCTTCAAGTCTGTTTTTTTAATCATTGTGTGTGTGTGTGTGTGTGTTGTAGGTTTTTAGGAAAAGTTTCGTGAAGAGCGGCACTTGAATTGGATTTTGAAGAATTGGCTTTCTTTTCAGCAGATTGAGGATGGAGGGAAGGGTTTGACGGGTTAACGTGAGAGTAGACAGAGGTTTAGAAAATGGCCAGTATCTAAATTGGCAGTAATGTGGAGAGTGAGGGTATTAATTAGAGAGGATGCCAAGCCTGACATGCTAAGAAGTTTGAATTCTATTTTGTGAGTGGTTAACAGTTCCTGGAAGTATTTTAATAGAACTGATACCATCCAATTTGTATTTTAGGAGGGTTCTTCTAGGTGGTTACTGTAATGGTAGGTTGGAAAATGAGCTCTGGGGTCCTCAGTCCTGGGATACCTCCTAGCTCTGTTACTCCTGGTAATTGGGTAATCCGAACAATCCTGAAATTACTCATCTGCAAAATGGGGTAATGCTGATACCTACCTTACAGAGCTGCTGTGAGGAATAAGTGAGATTATGCAGTAGAGTGCCTACTACATGTCTTAACGCAGAGTAAGTGCTCAGGACAAATGTTAGCTATAAAAGAATGTCATTTTGGAAAAGGACAGAGTCTAGAGGTAGACCATATAGGATTTAGGAAAGTCTATAAACTGTATAATATGCTACGGCTTTTAAAAATTATTGTAAAAATAGCACTTCATTATACCACCAAGAATTTTAATTGTGTTCAGTCTGTTTAAAATAGGTTCTATGAAAATGCAATTGGTTATCTTATTTCTTTTGAGATGGGGTTTTGCTGTGTTATTCGGGCTGGCCTTGAGGCCCTGGGCTTAAGCGATCTGCCCACCTCAGCCTCCTGAGTAGCCGGGATAACAGGTGCATGCCACCATGCTGCTCACAGTGGGTTATTGTAAATCCCACCAGTGTGTGTATTGCTCATACGTGTAAGAGTAGTCTTACGTTTATGAGGGTACCTGTTAGTGACGTTTGTAGATACGTGGTGGTGGTGGAGGCTGCAAAGACGAGTAAGTCCAGTGGCCCATGAAATCACTGATTGGAGAGTGACCACGGGTAGATTTTTCACTCAGTGTGTCCTCAATGTGTAATTTTTTCTCTTACTGGGTCATGAGAAGTAAGAAAAGGGTGGAGAAGAAAGGGCACAGAGTGACAAAACATCATTTACATGGGTTAGTTGTTAGGAATTACTCCTGAGAGGGTACAAGAATTAGAAGGAAGAATCCTTAATTTAACATAATGGTGCTCTGTGTCCTCAAAGTTTGCAGGAACTATAAATAAATTCCATGATATTTGGCCTCTCATATGGGAGGAGATTCAGGGTAAATGAACTTTACTCAAGCTTAGGGGAAAATTTAGGGTTAGTCAGAGCTGTAATTGAGAAGATTGAAAATTACCTCGAGTCATCAAAAACCTTGGGGTCTGTGGTGACTTTTCCTCTGGTGCACATCCACTGCATCACCAAACTCCCTTGCCCCTACCATCAAATTGTGCCTTGAATTGGGCCACTTGTCACCATGTGCATCACTACCATCCTGGTCTAAATCACCCTCACCTCTTTGGACCAATGCAGCAGCCCTAAACTGGTCTCTTTGTTTGATTTTTGCCCTGCTTTGTTCTGGTCTTTATAAAGCAGACAGATTAGTCCTTCCTAGTGTGGGAAGAGTCATGTTCCTCTTTTGCAAAAACCTCTCCTTAGCTCCCTGTTTCAGGGGTTCTGAGGACAGCTTGGAAAGCCCTGTGAGGTCCGGACCAATTTCTGGAGCCTTTTCTCCCACCCACTCCACCCACCCTTGCTGCTCTGCGGCACCGCACTGGCCGCAAACCTGCCTTTGCCCCCTGGCCTCTGCACTTGTGCTTCCATCTGCCTGGATCCACGTAATTCACTTGGTTCACATGTCACCTCCGCGGAGGACTTCTCTGAGCACTCCTTCTAAAGCAGTGGTCTTGGGCATTCTTTATTCCCTTTAATGTACTCAAAGCACTTACCGCTACCCAACAAGTAATCCTTTAAAAACATCTGTCTTCCCAGCTAGAATGTAAACTCCAAGAGAGCAGAGATTTTGTTTTCTGAAGTATTCCCATCAGCTAGGACATCATAAATGGCCAGTAAATATTTGTTTAGTGGATGAATGATTTATAAACAAAGGGAGATTTGTATTTCTTTAAATCTGAGATTTACTATTCACACCAACATTTATTTTCTGTGCAGGCAAAATGAAATATGAATATGAAATATTAAGAAAATATTAAGAAAAGGAACCACTGGGGAACTACAGGATTATAGTTTGGAATCTTTTGCATAAGATAGTTTGTGGTAATAATAGAGAATATGTTCTTTAGAAGTTTCTTTCTTGCTGTGAATTATCTTTCTTATGACATCTATGATAAACTTGAGGTCTGGCAAAAATTATTTGAATCTTACAAATTCTTTTAATAATTGACTGATTTTGTAGCTCTGTGGTTAAAAGTGTGTTCTTAAGATTGTATGTTTCTTTTCAAAATTACAATTTATAGGCCTTATAGTATCTATTGGAAGTTTTCAGTCTTAAAGCAAATTTTGGCTGTAGACCAAGTTTTGACAGATGTTCAGAATCTCAGTTCCAAATATCAGAGAACTATATTGAACTTAAATAACCAAGTAAAAAACAAATGTAGCAAATAGCAGAATGATTTTTGTGATCATTTGGAAACTGAGTATGCCTTGGTAAATAAAACAAGGGTCTTGGATTTGGTCAACCTAAATTTGAATTCTGGCTCCCTTTCTTATTAGTATTGTGATTTTTGACAAGTTACTTAGACTTTCTTGAGTCTGTTTTCCTAATGAGTAAAATAGGAATAATATTACCTAGTGACTTTACAGGGTTAATGGATGAATTAAATATGAAGATATAAGTCATATAGTTGGTAGATAATATTATAACTGTGTGCATGGACTGCTGAGTCAATATAGTTTTGTATGTTGATTGTTGTGACAGATTATTTTTAGTTTTCCAAAGGGATTTAAACAATATTAGATTACATTTTAAAATTCATCGAGTTGTCATGAAATCTAGTTATTTCTTAATAAGTAATTCATGTAGGGAGTCAATGATTTTTATCATTCTTTTAATTTTATTTTGGGAAATTAAACTATAGAAAATTCATTTAAACCTAAATTTGTTTTGTGTTTTTTATTTTAAAATTGGATATATTTTGAATTAATGCACTATTTAAAATAGTATTACAACTTATTAATATGAGAAAGTGATATCATTTCTGCTTTTAAAGCTTAAAAATTTTTAAATTTGTGTATTTTTGAAATTCTGTAACTGCATTTTAAAACCATACTGTGGCTGGGTGAGGTGGCCGATGCTTGTAATTCTAGCACTTTGGGAGGCTGAGTCAGGAGGATTGCTTGAAGCCAGGAGTTTGAGACCAGCCTGGGCAACACAGTGAGACCCTGTCTCTAAAAAAAAAAAAAAATTAGCTGGACATGGTGGTGCACATGCCTATAGTCCCAGCTATTAGGGAGGCTAAGGCAGCAGGATCACTTGAACCCAGGAGTTTGAGGCTACAGCGACCTATGATTGCACCACTGTACTTCAGCCTGGGCAACAGAGTGAGACCTTGTCTCTTAAAAAAAACAAAAACCCAAAAAACTATACTGTGGGTGTGCTTGGTCATCTCATTGGTGTTAGTGTGAGCCAAGTGCACAATATAGTTCAGTAAAATCAAATTCCACCTTATGGATTTTGAATTGCAGATATCAACTTCATTAGATACTCTTTTTATGCTTTTACAAGCTATTTATCATTAACATTTTGTGGTATAATTTTACTCCTTGGATGCTTTTATGGTCTTACATCTCTCAGGTGAGATAACTAGCTTCATTCTATGAAATATAGATTTTAATGAACCAAGGGCAACAATAAGAAAAACATTTTCTCCTGAGTCTACTGAATATGAATTAAGAGGTCAATGAGATACACATAGTAGCCTTATAAAAACAATGCTGCAACATTGTTACAGCAAGTGTCACAGCGGGTGGTCCCGAGGACAAACCGAGCGGCACACAGAGAGTCGAGAATCAAAGTTTATTCACCGGCGGGCTCAGAGGGGTCTCACCACCAAATTCTGAGCCCCGTCTACCCAATTTTTCCCACTTTTATTAAGTTGGGGTGGTCCGAGGGGTGGGGTCTCAGGTGGCAAAGGGAATAGGTTAGTTGATGTGTCAGGTGATAGGTTAGTATTATGTTGATGTGCCTGGTAATAGATTAGTTGATGGGCCAGGTAATAGGTTAGTATTATGCTGATGCATATCTTCCATGAGGGGTGGGGGTCTCAGGTGGCTGATGCGCCAAGTAATAGATGGAGGTTTTCCTTATCAATATAACATATCTTAAAATTCCAGGTCTTTATAATTTATTTGCTATATCACTTAATGGTAGTATTCTGGTCATTACCTGTAAAAAATGCTGTACTTAGAAACTTTCTTTGACTCTTTCTGATATCCTACTTCTTTCTCCCTCCGCTCTAGCTGTGTAGAGATATGTAAAAAAAAAAAAAAAAAAAAAAAAAAGAAATTGGCTAAAAGAGTCAGTGGCTGAGAGAACGGAATAGAAATTTAGGAAATAAATTAAGGGGCAGTTAACCTGAAAGTTTCCTTAGAATAAACTGAAATGTCCTGTGTAGGAATTTTGCAAATTGTTGCTAGGATTTGTGCAAATGTAAATGCAAGTACTAGATCTTCCTGATAGTTTGCTCTTTCAAATACTGTACACAGGAGTATACTGATGGAGGCCACTGCAACAGAAATGCCATTTGAGATACAGTATTGGTATGAAAATATTGGTACCGAAAAGTAATAGCAGGTAAATCAGTCTAGCAGGTAGCAGCTAGTGTTTGTTTATAGAAAGTCATTTGATAAAAATTAACCAAAACACATAAAGGTTGCAACTGCACACGTCTTGCAGAATGTGTGCTTCATCTGTGTGTACTGTGTGAAAATGGTTTATTCATTTGATTTCTGTAGATACAGATATAAAGGAGGTTGGTCACTGGCGCTGTTTTTAAGGCATTAAGCATAGACACCTCGGCTGAGTGAGGTGGCACATGCTTATAATCCCAGTGCTTTGGGAGGCCAAGGTGGGAAGATCGCTTGAGGCCAGGAGTTCGAGATCAGCCTGAGCAAGAGCAAGACCCTGTCTCTACAAAAAATTAAAAAAATTAGCCAGGCATTGTGGTGTGCACCTGTAGTCCCAGCTACTCAGGAGGCTGAGGCAGGTGGATCTCTTGAGCCCAGGAGTTCAGTGCTGCAGTGAGCTATGGCCATGCCACTGCACTCCAGCTTGGGTGATAGAGCAAGACCAAAAAGAGGGATAGAGACCTTGTAAGTAGAATCCTATTTTCTTATTCGTATACATTATCCCTAAACTAGAAAAAAAAAAAAACAAAAACGAATAGCTGATAATAGGTTAGCCAAGTTACAAACTTTCTTCTGAGATATACCTATTGTCAGATGTGCGTTAACATATTAACTGCTGTGTGAGTTGTATTTAACTCATGCTAGTTTTGAGCCCAGGGCCTTGTGACGCGTATGTGACTCATATGTCTCTTCACCTTGGGAGCTGTGTTAACTGTCTTTCAAGTTGCATATAACTCACTCATAGAAAACAATAAAAAAAACAAAATTTTCACTAAATTAGAGAGGATTGTTATGTTTTTGAAGTTTTTATTCTTTTTTGTAATAAAACACTGTGACCCCAAGGAAAAATGTTTTTTTCTAGTGTGGCAATGTGTTTAAATAGCTCTAAATTTCTTTGAAATTTCATATTTATCTTAAAAATCCACGAAACTTTTGCATACACAATAATGTATGCAATCTTACGTAAATATGAGTGTTTAAAATTAACTCCCCTGCAAGGTATTCCATTTTAGTTTTTTTAATTTCTTGGTGCACTTGCCAAGTACATCCATTTTGAGTAGTAGTATGCAAATGGTCAGGTTTGGTTTAATTACCCTGTTTAAAACTTAGTTTCAAGTGCCCTACACCCAGAACCACAACCACTGCTTCACTTTTGCACACATGCTTTTGTAGTATGTGGTTTGGTGTACAAAGGAAATTACAGGTAAGTCTAGAGATAAATAATTATCTGACACTAAGGAAAAAAAAAACTCCGTAGTTTATGTCAAAATGAAAGTAAGGCTGATTTTTTTTTTTTCTGGCTAAAAATATGAACTGTTTTACTAGTTATTTAAAAGATGGGCATGAAATGATACTGGTTGTTTGTACAGTTTTGATAATGATAGATATAAATATTTTTCAATAGGAAATAAATCAGATTTATATATAGGTAAGAAGTAATAGCATCTAAAATGTGAAAAAGAGTTGTTAACTCACTTGATGAAACCTAATTTAAAATTGTTAGAAAGCTTCAAATAAGGTATGTAAGAACCACTGAATAATACATTCTTTCTCTGCTGACAGTATTTTTGTCATCCAGATTGTGAGTGTACAAAATTAAGATAAGTATAGCTACTTTTTAGTAGTTTCTCTTTGAAAAAAGTACCACATTAAAAATCAGTGCTCTTTAGAATATATGTTTTTGTTATAGTTTTCTTTTATTATTTTAAAATTTAAAATTACTTTTGAATAGTTAATACACTCACCTGGTTCAGAATTCAAAAGAAATTGCAGGATACACTCCTGTGTATCCCTTCCCTATCAGTACGTAGAGTGACTGCATCATTTTTTTAAAGGACTGCCTGGTATTCTCTTGAATGGGGATAGTCCAGTTTTTTTTTTTTTAACTGGTGCTTGTCGTAAGACTTTTATGTTGTTGCATTATAGCCTTGACTCCATGAACTATTTTAGTTTTGAGAATCATTTGTTTCTTACTTCCAGGCAGAAATATTGTAGAGTTATGAAAAGAAGGAAGAAGAATGTTGGGAGCTGGGTGAGGAAGGGTGGTCTTCAGCCAGGTTTGACTGTTAGAGGTAAAGAGTTCATTTAAGGAGAAGTCTATTTAAAATTTGTTCTTAATCTGCTGTCATGCATGTGTGCACATAAGTGATAGCATTCTATACAAAATGCTTTCCAAACTTGAGCAGTCCTGGGTAGCATTCAGGCAGCTCCTGGGAGAACTTTGTGTCAAAGAGCCAGAGATCTGGGTTTGTATTCCATTTGAACTGGGAATATAGGCATACCTAAAACTCTGAGCTGACCATACTTTTTTTTACTTTATTCTCTTTATATGGCTTTTGTAATCTTAAAAAAAGTTACACCTAACTGTAAACACTTCATGCAGTAGTTCCTGTGTTGATTGTTCTTGTTTTTTTTTTTTTCCTTTAAATGACAGGGTGTCACTCTGTTGCCCCGGCTGGAGTGCACTAGTGCAGCCATAGCTCACTGCAAGCTCCTGGGCTCAAGTGATCCCACCTCAGTCTCTAGAGTAGCTGCAGACTACAAGTGCATGCCACAATGCCTGGCTAATTTTTTTATTTTTTGTAGAGACAGAGTCTCATGCTATGTTGCCCAGGCTGGTCTGGAACTCCTGGCCTCAAACAGGCCTCCCGCCTTGGCCTCCCAAAGGGCTGGGATTACAGCTGTGAGCCACCACCCTGGCCCAGATTAGTTTTGTACATCATATCATGATATGCAAAGTCAGAAGTCGATGATTTCCTGTGGCCAGAGAATCTGTACTCCAATAATATCACTTATTCCTGGGTTTCTTTTTTATATTGTTACTGACCAGGAACAGAATTTGGTTTTCTCTTATTTGAAGACGAAGCTCAATCGTGTCGTGTTCTTACCCACCTATAATTGTATCCATGCTGCTCTGTGATTTTACCAGTTCCTGAATTCCGGGAACTCAAACTTACTTTTGCTACAGATCTTGAAAGTTTTAGAATAGGTTATTCATATGACATGTGAAGTAGGGGCTCAGGCAGGAGCGTGGGGAGGAACACAGTAAATGTGGGATAAAATTCTGAGGCAGGTAAAGCCCATGGCAGGTACTGTGTTAGGAAGCTAGCTGAAGTGGCAGGGGAATGTTTGGGAAAGTAAGATGCAAATGACTGTACACTCGGTGGCTTCAAGCTGCAGAAATTTATCGTCTTAAAGTTCTAGGGGGCAGAACTCTGGAATCAAGATGTGAGCAGGGCCACACACCTGAAGGCGCAAGGGTTCTTTGCCTGTTCCAATTTCTGGTGGCTCCAGGTGTTCCTTGGCCTGTGGCTGCTGAACTCCAATCCCTGCCTGTCTTCACATGGCCTTCTCTTTTGTGTCCATGTCTTCTCTTCTGTCTCTTCACTGGATTTGGACTCCACCTGAAATCCAGGATGATTTTCATCTCAAGATCCTGAACTTACATCTGCAAATTTGTTCTTTTTATCCTTTTCCAAATAAAGTAGCATTTACAGGGTCCGAGTATTAGGACATGGACATCTGCTTTTGGAGGCCACCGTTCAAAACCTGTGAAGTCCTGCTTAAAAACCTAGAAAATGAAAGGAATGGTGAAGTAGGGATTCAAAGATAGGAACAACCACTTGTGGTTTTGTTTTTGGTTCTTAGAACGTAGGTATCCTTACAAGACTCCCCTTTAAATAAATGGTTTATATGCCGAATAGTTTTCCCCACCCCACCCTGGAGGGGTGGTTTTGTTTGTCTAAAAGTTGCTAGCTTAATTCAGTTATCAGATTAAAAATAAGTAAATGCTTTTCTTTTTGAACAACTTGTAAGGAGATCTTTGGGAAGAGTTTCCTAGAAAGCAATCTTTTTTTGCCATTCTTTGTGCAGATATTTCAGTTATGTTTATATTAATATATTTTTAACTTTATAAAAGGTTTCAGAATACACAGACTAGTACAGAGAATAGGATCACATTACTCATGTGCCCATCACCTAAACGTAATAGAATTTTACATTTTGTCATAATTTACTTAGGGGAGACACCCCCCCACACACACACATATTTATTTTCTTTTTTTGAAACAGGGTATTGCTTTGTTGTCTAGGCTCAAATGTGGTGTATCATCATAGCTCACTGCAACCTCAAACTCCCAGGCTCACGTGATCCTCCTGCCTCAGCCTCCTGAGTAGCTGAGACTATAGGTGCACACCAGCATACCTGGCCAATTTTTCTGTTTGTTGTAGAGATGGGGTCTGGTCGTGTTGCTCAGACTGGCCTCAAGTAGTCCTCCCACCTCAGCCTCCCAAAGTGCTAGGATTACAGTTGTGAGCCGCCATGCCCGGCCAACAGGATATATATTTTAAAGATACTTAAATATTTTTATGTATACAGTAGACTGTTCATTTTACACATATTATATATTTTTACAGTTTAAAAATACTTGGCTCAGTGCTTCGCCACATTTTGGCTTAGTTATTCATATTTTTATAGTATGTATTATTGGTATTATCAACAAGATTTTCTTTCAAACTGGTATTTAACTGTGGGTATTTTGAAGAGGGATAGTTTGCAGTTCTGAAATCAACTAGGTAACATTCGAAATTCTTAAAATCTTATTTAAAAACTTTAATGTTAGATGACTTGTCAGTAATCTCTCTCTTGAACTACTGCTTTTTTTGTTTTGTTTTTAAAAATTTTTGAAATATTTCAAAGAGAAAAGTACAAAGAGGAACATAAACCAACATACCGGCTCCATTAATTCCTTATATTTTACCATTTTTCTTCAGGCATCTTTTTAAAAAAAATTAAAACATTACATATACAGTTGGACTCCTGATATTATTTTTCTTTCTTCTTACTTAGAAGTAACCATTATCCTGAATTTGGTACTTTATCACGCTCATTCGTGATACATTCTCTATTAATAAAGTACATAGGTCTATCCGTAAAAAATACATAGCATTGTAGAGAATGTATTAAAACTGTGTATTGTGTAGTATTAGACTATGTATTATTTTGTAGTATTAAAAACTGTAAATTGTATAGTAAATATTAGAACTTTATGTAAAAAGTATATCACTAGACAGCTTTTTTCTCATGTTTAATATTCTTCCATGTAGTTAATACATAAAGATACAGTTCATTTTTAACTATTGCATATATTTTCATTGCATGAATATTCTACAGTTGTTTTTTCTGTTACCACAAAGATATCTAGATTGTTTCATATTTTTTTTGCTGTTACAGACTGTGCTGCACTGAATGGTTCTTTACGTATTTCTTTGTACATATGTGCATGCCTTCCCTAGGGTATCCTAAAAACAAGCTGCTGGGTTGGAGGGTGTGAGCAGTTTCAGCTTTAGTAGATTTAGAGTAATTTCTTAAAGAGACTTTACCAATTTGTATTCAAACCAATTGCGTATTATAAATTTTATCCTTGTGTATCCACTTCTAAGAGTTGGTTAGGTCAAAAGTATTTTTATTATAGAAATTTTCAAATGTGTACAAAAGTAAAGATAGAATATAATGAACTGCCATGTTCCCCTCACCTAGTGTCTACAGTCTTTAATTATGACCAGTTTTGTTTTGTCCAAAGCCACTTGCACCACCCAGGATTATTTTGAAGGAAATCTCTGACATACTGTTTTATCTGTAACTATTTCAATGCATATATCTAAAAGATACGGGTGCTTTTTAAAAGTAACATTGATATTTATTTAGCATAGTATTTATTGAGGTAATGCATGTCTTAAGTGTACAGTTTAAAAAGATTTGACAAAGGTATGTATCTGAGTAATCCATACTCCAATCAGGGTATAGGACCGTTCCATTAGTCCAACTGGAAGAGATCTGTGCAAGTCTGGCCCCTGTGGAAGAGGGGGAGGAAGGTCGGGTAAGAAAACCCTCACCCGGTGGTGCAGTTGTCAAAGTTTCGGCAAAGCTGATAGGTAGCCCTTGAGTTAAAGTCGCCCGTTAGAGGATCCACATGCTTCCCAGCAACAGGGTTACCCACGGCACTCAGTCATGGGCTAGGGGCAGCCCATGAGAAGTGTGGTGGGCAAAATTATAAAGATGGTCCTCCTGATTCCTGTCCCCTGGTATTCATTCAAACACCATTCTAGGTATTGCTGTGAAAGGATTTTGCAGATGTAATTAAAGTCCCAAATCAATTGACCTAAATATATGAATGTTATCTGGGTGGACCCAGTTTAATTACATGGGACCTTTAAAAAAGAATTATTTCAGGATGGTGGCAGAAGGGGAAGTCAGAAAGAGTAGAAGCATGAGAAGGATTGAGCATACATGGCTGGTTCCAAGGTAGGAAGGGGACGTGATGACGAATGCCAGTGTCCTCTGGAAGTTGAGAGTAGCCCATCTGACAGCCAGAAGGGACCTCTGTCATACAACTGCAAAGAACTGAATTTGTCCAACAACCGGAATAAACTTGGAAGCAGATTTTCCTTGGAGCCTTCAGATGAGAGCTAGGCCTGGCTAACACCTTGATCGTGGTCTTGCGAGCTCACTTATTAATATCATTAGCGATCTCAGCAAGCTGTCAAGCTCATATTGTCAGACATAAGTTTTCCAAAAATCTTACTTGTACTTGAAAGTTCAAATTTTATCATTTTTAACAAATGCCGACAGTTTTCCTTGAAATGACAGGCTTACTTCATTCATTTTTAAGGAAATAATCTGCCGGATATAATCATTTGAGTAACCCTGATTTGTTTGCCATTCTTCCAAATAAAAATGATATGCCATGAAAAATGGGGCTGGTTCGTCTTGTACTTCAGTCACTCAGGTGCTTTTCTCGAGAGAGCCCTCTGTTGTATACTGACACCTTGCACAGAGTGCTTCATGCATACTTCCTGTTCCATCACGCAGAGTGTCTGCATACAGGCAGGCAGAGTATCTGCACCTCTGCAGATCTCACCCATGAGTTCGTGCTTCTCAGACTCTCTGGGACTGAGGATTAACGTGAAGGATGTTTATTAGGATAATGTTGGTATCAACACCTGTTGAAGGGAAGAAAAAGGAAGGAAAAAGAAAGCGGTAGAGAGAGACGTTAAGAAAGACTGCAGCTGACACTGTAGGAAATTGTGAAATGAGATGGCTCCTCAAAGTTGTCTCCAGTTGAAATGACTGGGCCAAACCTTTATACAGTGTCCCTTCATTGGATGTACTGCTTCCGTAGTCACTCTTCAGTCTTTTCCAGTAGTTGTTTTGTGTATAGTTGGTAGTTTTTAAAGTGTCGTAGATGTAGAACCTGTTGGAGAAGTACAAGCTACTCCACCATGACTGGAACCAGGACTTCCGTAGGTTTTTGAAATTTTAAAGTTATGTATTATTATAATTAGTTTGCAGGTCACACATCACACTTGTATTTGACAACGCGAAGATAATTCAGGTATTTTGCACTTTGAATTACTTGCTTGTTAGTGTATTTAAACAGACAAGTGCCTTGCACTGAAGTTTCACCTGTAATCAGAAAACATAGTTATTAGTCATAGGTTAAATGGCTGTCAAAAACAGAGCAGAATTTCTCAATATAAAACATGAACAATAAGAACAAACAGTATATATTTATAGAAGAACCATAATGTATAACAACTTTGTTCCTACGTAGCTCTTTTTCGTCCCCCTTATGCTGTTATTTCATACAAATTACTCTTTATATATTGTGTGCCCATCCACACAGATTTATAATTTGCTTTGTGCAGTTGTCTTTTAAATTAGATAGAAGAAAAACAGAAAAATAAAATGTAAACAAAAATACAATTATGTTGTCTTTCATACTTACCTATACAGTTAGCTTTACTGGCACTCTTTATTTCTTCTTCTGCATTGTCATTACCATCAAATATACTTTGTTTTAGCCTGAAGGATTCCCTTTAGTATTTCTTGTGGATCAGATTTGCAAAATACAGATTCTCTTAGTTTCTGTTTATGTGGGAATGTCTTAATTTCTTCATTTTTGGAGCATAGCTTTGGTGGTTGTAGACATCTTGGTTAACCGTCTTTTTCTTTCAGACTTTGAATATGTCATTCTGTTGCCTTCTGGTCTTCATGGTTTCTGATCAGAAATCAGCTGTTAATCTTACAGAAGCTCCCTTGTATGTGATGTGTTGCATCTTTCTTGCTTCTTTGTCTTTGGGCAGTTTGATTATAATGTGTCTAGGTGCGTCATACAGAATGGGGAAAAGTCGAAAGCATTCCCAGTAAGAACTGGAACAAGACAAGGGTGCCCACTCTCACCACTTCTGTTCAACATAGTGCTGGAAGTCCTAGTCAGAGAAGTCAGGCGAGAGAAAGAAAGAAAGGGTATCCATATTGGGAAAGAGGAGGTTAAAGTATCCCTCCCCCCCGCCCCGCCCGGCAGAGTCTTGCTCTGTTGCCTGGGTTAGAGTGCCGTGGCATCAGCCTAGCTCACAGCAGCCTCAAACTCCTGAGCTCAGGTGATCTTCCTGCCTCAGCCTCCCGAGTAGCTGGGACTACAGGCGTGCACTACCATGCCCAGCTAATTTTTTTTTCTATTTTTAGTTGCCCAGGTAATTTCTTTCTATTTTTAGTAGAGATGGGGTCTCACTGTTGCTCAGGCTGGTCTGGAACTCCTTACCTCAAGCAATCCTCCTGCTTCGGCCTCCCAGAGTGCTAGGATTACAGGTGTGAGCCACCATGCCCGGCCTAAAGTATCGCTTTTTGCTGACAATATGATCTTATATCCAGAAAGCCCCAAAGACTTCACTGAGAGACTCCTGGAATTGATAAATAAATTCAGCTAAGTCTCAGGTTATAAAATCAGTGTTCACAAATCAAGTAGCTTCCTATACACCAAGAACAGTCAAGCCGAGAGTCAAATCAAAGACTCAATACCATTCACAATAGCCACAAAGAAAATAAAATACTTAAAAAAATACTTGACCAAGGAGGTGAACAATCTCTACAAAGAGAACTATGAAACACTGAGGAAAGAAATCGCAGATGACACAAATGGAACAACATGTGCTCGTAGATCGGTAGAATCAACATTGTTAAAATGTCCGTACTACCCAAAGTGATTTACAGATTCAATCAATCCCCGTCAAAATACCAACATCGTATTTCACAGATCTAGAAAAAATAATTCTACACTTTGTTTGGAACCAGAATAGTGCCTGAATAGCCAAAGCATTCTTAAGCAAAAAGAATAAATCTTCGTTTCTTTTGTTTAAAAAAAAAAAAAATGAAAAAAAGAACAAATCTGGAGGCATTGCATTACCAGATTTCAAACTATGCTACAAGGTTATAGAAACCAAAACAGCATGGTATTGGCACAAAAATAGAGACATAGACTAATGGAACAGAACAGAGAACCCAGACATAAAACCTTCCACATACAGCCGACTCATCTTTGACAAAGCAGACAACAGTATACACTGGGAAAAAGAAGCGCTGTTTGATAAATGGCGCTGGGAGAATTGGATAGCCCAATGCAAAAGAATGCGACAGGATCTATATTTCTCACCACTCAAAAAAAAAAAAATTAATTCAAGATGGATATAAGACTTAAATGTAAGGCATGAAGCTGTAAGAATTCTAGAAGAAAATACCAGAAAAGCTCTTCCAGGTATCTGCTCAGGCAAAGAATTTATGAAGAAGACCCCAATGGCAATCACAGCAATGACAAAAATAAATAAATGGGACTTATTAAATTAAAAAGCTTCTGCACAACTGAAGAAATAATCAACAGAGCAAATAGCCTACAGAATGGGAGAAAATATTTGCAAACTATACATCTGATAAAGGGCTAATAACCAGAATCTACAGAGAACTCAAGTGAATCAGTAAGAAAAAACAACCCCATTAACAAGTGGGCAAAAGACATGAACAGAAGCTTTTCAAAAGAAGATAGACAAATGGTCAATAAACACATGAAAAAATGCTCAAGGTCACTAATCATCAGGGAAATGTAAATTAAAACCATAATGAGATATCACCTTACCCCAGTTAAAACGGCTTTTATTAAAAAGTTCAAAAACAATAGATGCTGGTGTGGATGCAGAGTGAAAGGAACACTTATACACTGTTGGTGGGACTGCAAATTAGTACAACCTCTATGGAAAACAATATAGGGATTCCTCAAGGAACTAGAAGTAGACCTACCCATTTGATCCATTTTGATCACTACTGGGTATTTACCCAAAGGGAAAGAAGTCATTTTATCAAAAAGACACCTGCACTGGAATGTTTATTGAAACCCAAATTACAATTGCAAAGATGTGGGATTAACCCAAGTGCCCATCAGTTCATGAGTGGATGAACAAAATGTGTTATGTGGATGCTATGGAATACTACTCAGCCATGAAGAAGGATGAGTTAATGCCTTTTGGAACAATTTGGATGGAACTGGAGACCATTATCCTAAGGGAAGTATCTAAAGAATGGAAAAACAAGCATGCCCTTGCTGTTAAATTGGAACTAACCAATGAGCACACATGTGCACAGAGAGAAGTAAAACTCAGTGGAAATGAAGCAGCGGGGAGGAGGGCGGAGGGGATGGGCGAAAACCTACCTAATGGGTACAGTGAACACTATCTGGGTGATGGGCACACTTATAACCCTGACTCAAGCATAAGAAAAGCAATTTATGTAACCAGAAACGTTTGTAGCCCCATAATATTTTAAATAATATGTGTAGGTGTGGATCTTTTTGAGTTTATCTTACTTGGAGTTTGTTGAGCTTCTTGGCTGTGTAGCTTAATGCTTTTTGTCAAATATGTAAAATTTTTGGCCATTATTTTTTCAAATATTCTTTCTGGTCCTTTCCTCTCCTTTTAATACTCTCGTATGGGCCGGGTGCGGTGGCTCACGCCTGTAATCCTAGCACTCTGGGAGGCCGAGGCGGGCGGATCGTCCTGAGCTCAGGAGTTTGAGACCAGCCTGAGCAAGAGCGAGACCCCGTCTCTACCAAAAATAGAAAGAAATTAATCGGACAGCTAAAAATATATATAGAAAAAATTAGCTGGGCATGGTGGCACATGTCTGTAGTCCCAGCTACTCGGGAGGCTGAGACAGTAGGATTGCGCGAGCCCAGGAGTTTGAGGTTGCTGTGAGCTAGGCTGACGCCACGGCACTCGCCCCAGGCAAGAGAGTGAGACTCTGTCTCAAAAAAAAAAAATACTCTCGTATGTGTACTGGTATGCTTGACGGTGTCCCACTGTTCTTTAGGCTCTGTTCTTTTTTCTTTATTTTTCTTTTTTCTGGTCTGCAGACTGGAAAATCTCAGTTGACCTACCTTCTCATTTGCTGAATCTTCTGCATTCTCAGATTTGTTGAGACCCCCTAGTGAATTTTTTATTTTGATAATTGTACTTTTCAATCCTGAATGTCTGTTTGGTTCTTGTCTCTTTATTAATATTCTCTATTTGGTGAGGCATCATTCTCATACTTTATTTCGTGTTTTAGAGATGGTTTCCTTTAGTTCTTTGAACATATTTAAAATAGCTGATTTAAAATCTTTGTCTAGTAGATCCAACATCTGGGCTTCCTTAGGGACAGTTTCCACCAATTATTTTTCTCCTATGTATAGGCCATACTTTCTTGTTTCTTTGCATGTCTTATATTTTTGTTGTTGGAAACCAGACATTTTATGTAATATAATATGGTGGCAACTCTGGAAATCAGATTCTGCCCCAGGTTCTTTGTTGTTCTTGTTTGTTGTTGCTCTTATTTGTTCAGTGATATTTCTATAAAGTCTGTAATCTTTGTGGCCACAGAAGTCTCTGCTTGAAAGCTCAGTGATCAGCTAATGATTGTACAGAGATTTCTGTAAACTCCTGGAACCAGTTGGTTTCCCGGTTTTTGCCCAGAGGCTCTTTGTGTGTGTTGGTACATTCCTTTAATAGTTATCCAGACAGGTGACAATTCTGCTTAACCTTCACTTCTTACACAGAGCCTCCAAGTCAGCCGTCTCAGATCTTTCCTGAGCATATACAAAGTCTTGAGCATGCACCCAGCCCTTTGCATGTGAAGAGCCTTTTAGATTTTCTGGAATATGTCTAAACTTTTGAAAGCCCCTATGGGTGTCATTCCCCAGTTCGTTCTTTTAAGATCTTCTGTTACTCTATTATTTGTCCCACTGCTATCCACTGTCTATCTCAGGCAGCTACAAAGTTAAACGATTGCCTCTAAATGTTTTTGACAAGTGCCCCTGGGGAAAAGATTTTTTTGTTCTAGCCAAGCTCTGAGTCAGGTCAAATAAAGATAGCCCTACAAGTAGGATGTTCTAGGGAACCCCACCAGATAGGTTAATATAACAACACTTCTCTGGGAATGGGGCTTTGAAGGAGCTTCAGATCCTCTGGTGGTTGCAAGGCTGCTGGTTTTCAGTGGGATTATGGGTTTTTGGTTTTCAAGCTACTGTGGAGCTGCAAAGCAGGGAGGGAGCAGGGCAAGTGTAAAATGCCACTACTAAGTGGCATTGCTGTTCATACTGAGATTCATTTGTTTTTCTTGGAAAAAGTGCTTTATAGATTGCTTCAAGCTTTTAATTAGTTTCCTGGATTTTGAGAAAGTGAAAGAGAGAATTTTCAGAGGTACTCTTGCTGTTTTTGCTGATAAAACTCTTATGGCTGGTATTTTAAACTTCAATAAATGTGGGTCGTGGGTCCCTTTTTTCACTGTCATTGGTTTGAATTACTAAGATTTTAGTACATAACCATTGTGTTGTAGAGTTTTTACAATCTGAATTCAGGGCCTACAGCCTTATAAAATTCGAATCTCTTGCCATATATTCTAATTTAATTCTGAGAATTACGCAATGAGGGAAGAGTGTGGATGACATAGTGCATAGAAAACTGGCACTAACATCTGTCGTTAACATCTGTCGTCTTTACCATTTTTCTGTCTAAATGCAAAACCTCAGTTAGTGGACAACAGCGCAGTTGGATCAGCTGTTTCTTGGTTTGTATTTCATTTCTTCACCGTCCTCATGAAGCCTATCAACTCTTTAGTACTCAAGACGAAAGCCAGCAAATGAGTTGGCATCTTTTTATTTCTACCCTGAAATTTTTGTTACTGTTCTTTTAACTTCAAGATAGTGCCAAAATGTGATTTGGTTTAAGTGATGTATATGGGCAGATGCCCAGCTAATTCATTCTTTGCCTGAAACTTTGTTTCTGGAAAGCATGATAGACCTCATTCATCTTAATTGCTTAATGTTCTTTGGGAAGTCCTGGCATATAGAAACCCATTTGGCTGTCTTTGACAGGAGAGTTGAATTTACTCTGTGTTTTGTTGTGGATCAGCTGTCTTTCACTTCCTCAGCTATTTTTTAAAAAATGAACGTTTGAAATTTAAATTGGTGTGTAAACCAAGTCTTTATTTTAGATTTTTTAAAAGGTCGGTAAA
The DNA here is from genome assembly GCA_004363605.1 of Indri indri. Classification (NCBI taxonomy): domain Eukaryota; kingdom Metazoa; phylum Chordata; class Mammalia; order Primates; family Indriidae; genus Indri; species Indri indri. The sequence goes on from RJWJ010000279.1 coordinate 294,556, forward strand.
AAGTCTGTATGCATAAAAGTTAAGCAAGTATCTTTTCTACTTTTCCCCCTAAATTGTGCCAAGATTATGTCTTAAAAGTATGTTCACTTTCTCTTTTCCCACTATCGTTGCTGCTACAACCCAGCCTTCCAGCTCTTCTTTCCCTGTAGTCCGAAATAACAAGCCGTGCTTATCATGTCCTTCCTGTGCTTCAGCACTCCGTCACGGATTGCCAGGATAAAGGAAAATGTAAAAAACAAATACTCTTCTAGTCCACTGATATCATAGATTAAGGCTAAACTGTATGTATTTGCTAGTGATAAATTTTGAACCATTTAAACATTCTAAGCAAGCTAGAGGTACAGAGTAGCTACAATTCAATCTACTAGACCTGCTTGGTTCTGTAAAGTAGCAACTAGCCATATGTGATTATTGAGCCCTTGGGATGTTGCTATTCTGAATTAAGATGTGGAAAACTCAAGCTGGGTTTTAAAGACTTAGTATGAAAAAACAATGTAAAATATCTCATTAATTTTAAAGAATTGATTACATGTTGAACTGATAATGGTTTGTATATATTAGGTTAAATAAAATATATTATGAAAGTTAATTTTAGCTGTTTTTAAACGTTTTATTAATGTGGCTACTAAGAAATTTAAAATAATATATGTCACTTGCATTATTTCTGTAGGACAACACAGCACTGCACTAGACCCTTGCTAATCAAGGGGATACTGCAATATCCTCTGGGTTTTTGTTAGAAATACAGAATCTTACCACTCTAACCATACTGACTCAGAATGTGCATTTTAACAGCATTCTCATGTGATTTGTTTGACAGTAAAGTTTGCAAACAAGAAGTATCACAGTACTAGATTGTTAAAGGAAGATGCAAATGAAATAACGTTTTGTATAGAGTCAGTTGCCAAAGAGATTGCATTCAAAGAATACAAAAAAGTAGGTTGTGGATGAGACCGGTGCCAATGTATTTTCCCATGTGGATTTCTATTTAAATTTATGAAAATTAGAAAGGAGGATAACTATTTTCCATTTCCCCCTTTTGTTATATCAGTTTATTTTCTGGGTATGGCCTTTCTGGACCATGCAGAAATTTCTTTTCATTGGACATTTTTATAGTTAATATATCATAAAATTTAGGGTGTATTGCTACTTAAAATTGGAGGAAATTTCCTGTGTCTTTTAGTGTGGCAGGGCATAGCATTTGGAATTAAAAGATCAAAGTTCAAGGCTGGCTTTCACTTAGTGCTAGTGTGTCCTTGGAAAGTTGCTTAACCAGTCTGAACTTGAATACTGAGAAAAGGCTAGGATACCAGTTTTCATGTGCTTGCTGGTAAAACTTGACCAAGGCACATTATATGATGTGCCTCCTTTGAAGATTCTGTAACTCTTAGGCTCACTTGTCATATTTCTTCTTGATGGTAGCATGAGGGAATGTGACATAAAGCAGCAAAAATCCACAAAAAAGAAACCACCACTTCTTAAAATATTTGATCAATGCTGAAGGTAAATGACTGCTTCGAATGATGTCATTTCTTCCTTCTGCCACTCAGTAAACTCCACTAGTAGCCATAGTTGTCAATATTTCAGAAGAACTTGGTCCCATAATGCCTATCAATAGAATGCCTGGGGTCCTGAACCTACTCATGATGTCCCAGAATAAGGAGGGCCAGTGACTCAGTGGGGTCATGGAAGGAAAAAGATACCAGTGTCTATAGTAACACACTGTGGGCGCATCTGGGAGGAGCAGAAAGAAATGGTATTGGAGTACAGGGCCCCATTGCCCACTGTCGGTACCAGCTTTAGGCTGACCTCTCCTTCAGAAGCCTTGCCGATCCTCTCCTGCTTGTTCTTTCCTGTTCCTCATCTTTCAAGTATTTATTAACATTGTGGCAGGAGGAATAAGAGAGTCCCAGAGCTTCTGCAGCTCAGCTCAGGGGCAGGGTTGGTTCCTCTCACCTCTGCTGCCTGTAACTTTTCCCATAAAAACAAACACATATGCACAGTAATGACAATCACAAACTTTGTGAAGGATCAAAATTAAACTGTGTATTTTCAGCCCACCTTCTTCATATGAAGTCCAGTTTTTATTCACTAATAAATGGAAGTTTGTGAAGTCTTATTAATGTTTAAAAATCATGTTCTATCCAATTAAAAATTTATATGGTGATTATCTCTGCCAGAAACTTTGACTCCTTAAGGTAAGACTTAATAGTTTTGTATAGATTTTCTTTTTCTTATGTGAGTAATATAATTTTTCAATTTACTTTATATCATACTGGGAAAATTATGTGTCTGAAATATCAGTGTCTTCAGTTTCTAGACTTTCTTTCATTTGTATTTTCTGTGTACCTTTTTACCTCCTTAATTAGAATGCATAGCTTCTTCTGAGTTGGTGCTTTTAAAACATGGGTTCACATTAGGATTACCTAGGAAGATTTTTTTTTTTTTTTTTTTTTTTTTTTTTT